>JAGVVM010007538.1:0-32550 GCA_019149425.1 Psidium friedrichsthalianum
CAAGGTAATTGACCTCTAGGCCAAAAGCACTCCATAATTGTCTGCCCAATACTTTGGCAGCAACCGCCTTGCAGACTCTTGAACTAGCAACACAGAGGCTCCAATGAGCATGGTTTATCATAGTAATCCCAGTCTGAGAGAGATGAGAGAGAGAGAGTGATGGTCATGCATCGATCGTGCTAGTGTCTACAGGCCCACAAACAAAAAATAACTCCTATAGAGTCCACAGATAGTACCCAACAAGGAAATGCTAGATATGAAAATATTCGTGCAGGAACATTATCTTATCTATGTATCATAATCATCCACGCAAGTAATGAAATGCTCATTGCACATAACGAAGGACCAGCCAGCAAAGACGTCCCAGAATCGCATTGCGAGCCACATCCACCAGCTCGTATCGCGTGCAGCGGTATGCTTGGAGTCAAATCGAAAACACCATAAACCAATTGCGAGAGATTAGCAAAAAAATCCTCACATTTCACTTCATTACTACTTTCCCTACTTTTTCATAATGATCGACTTCCAGCCTAATCAAAACGCATAGGCCCAAAAGAACAAGTTGGCACCCTCTATTTAGAAGTCCCAGCCTCCCAAGTCTCCACACTTCTATGCTCCAGGCTTCCATCACCCCGCAAACATCCGCCAACCACGACACGGAAGCATCAGCCTCCGTGCCTATGGCTGCCGTCGACCCACCTCGCCATGCACCACCTGACTGCGTAACCACCGTATCCCTCCACATGCGATCCCACCTCCCCCTCTTTTAAGAAGCTCAGCTCTCCCTCATTCCTCTCGTGTTCAGATTCTCTCATCCTCTCTCCTCTCTCCCTCCCCCCCCACCGCGCCACCGCTCTCTCTCGTCTCACACACACATGATGACTGGTCAGCAACCATCCATGGTGACCGCTTATGATCGTCCATGGCATGGCAACGAGTGTATCTTTGGTGTGCGCCAACAGAGGCAGACTAAACTTAGGGTGTGGTGTTGTTACTTGTTATCATTGGAGGTTGTGGGATTTTTGGGCGAAATTATTGATTTAACTGATTTTGGGTGGGGGCACTTTCGAAGTAGGATATGGAATTTTTTGCAATAAAGCCAAAGGATAAATGATGGGAAGAAGCAAAGTGGTTCTACAAAGATATCACAGATCTCACTGTTATTGTCAGTCAGAGGCACAAAACAGAACATTCTAATGGTCAAATTTGAATAACTGTACGACTTCCTCCGACTAAAAGTCATACTTCTTTATGTTATTCCGATCCATTATTTGGTTGAGTAACCTATCCTGCTGAGCTAGATCCCAATCTTTCCATGTGAATCAGAGACACCAAAGCTGTGGTATCTTATGAACCTAACATAAGTCCCATCCCTCAAGACATAAGATAACAAGGTGTTTTCAAAGTAGAAAAGAGTGAGTAGTAATGGAATGAATGTGAGAACAGTTTTTGGAATTTTCCCATTACATGTGGTTCCATTTCATTTTCCAAGAACAGAAAGCAAGAACAAGTATCATAAATTGTAGCGCTTCTGCTCATTCCAGCTCAAATTAAGATTCAAGAGGATATACCAGTTGGTTTGTCACCAATAAGAACATCTCCCTCGCAAACTGTAAACGAAAATAGCAAGGATTAAATGAGAAAAACGACTAGAGATTATGTGTGATGAGGCACACTAAAGGGCAATTTTTGGAACCAACCTGCCAATATCCCTTCTTTGTCACAGGAACATAAATGTGCTTGCCCTTGAAGTGTTTCGGATCCAACCCACCAAACACGAGTTCGCCTCCTTCTTCCTCCTCAGGATTGCTGTTGAGCCAAAATGAAAATACTGGTTCCTTAACAAGCCCTTGTTTCATCATGTTGTACCTGCAAATTTGCAAGCCTCCGATCTTAACCACGTATGATGTACTACTAGCTTCAGAGCAGGACAAATTTACAGAGGGTTAGCCATACCACAGAGGAACAGCATCTCCAACTGAGATCTCTTGAAATCCCAGACCAACTATTCCATCAAACTTAGCCGCCATGAATGTGAGACTAGGCTCACTGGTGGCTTCAATAAATTCCTAGAAAATCAAAATTCTTGAGCAAAAGATACTTCAATTGTGCTATCAATTCAAACAAGTTATAACAAGCATTAATTGTTTCAAAAGAGTTCTAAACATACATTAATGTACCTGATCATTAACATCCAAGTCGCCGACTTGGACATTGTCATTGCTGAAGAAACCAGAAATAGCTCCAGTACCATATTGAATAGAAGCAGGTTTACCTGAATAAGGAGACACAAAGCGCCAACAAAAGAAATTTTGAGGAACTTCATTTGCTTGACCAGAGAAAAGAAAAGGTGTGACGCTTATGTAAAGCTGATATCAATAACTATATGTTCAAAGGAAAAAGTTTAATTGCATGACAAGAGAATTGCTGCATAGGAGCAATGTAAACAGACCATTCCTCTTGTATGTGCTTGACTGGCTGGATTGGTACTTGGAATGGAAAAACAAGCCACCTGCGGTAAAAACACCGTGACGATCATGTGTTGTTTGTCCAGTAGGCCAAAAATTTCCAGCTAATGGTAAGATCCTCACCGATAAATAGCATTTCGATGAAGGCACCCACAAGTTGGCACTGCCTGTGTCAAATATCATGGTGAACTTCTGAGGGGGAGTGCCAATACCAATCTCTCCATAGTACTGAGCATCCAAGTAATTCTTCAAAGCAACTATATCCGGTTGCTGAGCATCTCCTTGCCTACCATTCAGATGATATGGCCTAATTGATGACCTAAGAGACCCACCACCAGGGATTCAAGTCTCGCAGCCACCCTGTTGTTTGGTTCCGGTTTGAACTTCTTAAGTCCCATCCTGAGTAGCCCATCCTCTGATGCAGAGGAAACAAAGGAGGACAATAGCCATGAAATGACCAGAAAGGATACAATTGCCTTGAAATCGGTTCTCATGACGACCTAGCAGAATGCAATCAAGGATTATTTAACACATTGCTGGAAAAATCATCAGTAATACAGAAAACAACGATTCATGTCAACAGTGAAACTGCAAATGAGCATGATCTCTTGCAGAAATATGTGCACTATGCCTGTAAAGCATGCTCTTCACTCAAACATGATCAAACACAAAATTACATTGACACCGAGAATGACATTGGTCTCATGATTCTCTCAAGTCTTCACCCATAGTACCATTCGAAAACAAGAAGATTACACCTAAAGCGGAAGAAAGTGAACGCAAATAACGTCGTGATCAACATAAAACCAAGTAGGAGTTTCTCTTCAACAAAAGACATGCACGTGGAGAAGATAATCAAGCGGTGCGATCAACTTACCAAAGTTGAAGCCTTTTTGGTAAAACGAACAACGAGATGATCAAATCACTCCTCCAGGAACAACAGCACAAAGGAGGCTACAGCTAAAACGCAAATTCCCACTGCAAAAACCTCGTCCCGAGCAATCGAACCGTACCCAAAAAACGCAAAAAGGGAAACAACGTGAGCTGCATAAACAAAGCCGAAACAGCTCAATCACCCTAAAACGCCGAGGAGAGAAAAAAGAAACAGCGGTTATTAGACAGCTCATCGTGAGCATCCGAGACTACAAAGACAGCCAATGTGGAGCCCACGATCATGCGCAAACATCAGAAGGAATGCAGAGGATTATCGACAGAGACGAAGCATCACTCACCAGAATTGCAAAACTGATCAGTGCGACACAGAGAGGGAGGAGAAGGGTGGCACGAGAACGAAGAAAGGAGGGATTTTTAACGTGAGGGGAGAGAGAGAGAGACTACCTGTCACGATCTCAAGCCCCCCGGGCCCAGCTCAGGCACTTTTCTTAACTTTGATACCGGGATGTCGCCACGGAATGCTCCAAACGTATGTAACTCCGATTTCAGGTTAGAAAATCAAATCATTTGTCCAACCAATAGCAAATTCATCTTAATGTCTTTTGACATTTTATCTTCATCACAAGAAAGTGAAGATAATCAATCACATACGATTTGCACTTTTAGTATTTTAATATATCGATTTGACAGTTAAACTATTTATCCATATATGAAAAACAATTTACTTACAAAAATATTACATTTTATTGTTCGAGGTATGTTTTTACATTGCGTGTGCGATATACAAAATCAAATTAAATATGACTTCTTTGAGAGGTTCATGACCGAATTGGCATAAGTGCAATGAGTTTATAACTTTCTTTCTTTTTTTACTTTTCTCGCTAATAAATATTTCAAGACACTCGTCAATAAAACCTTGATCTCCTGAAGTTAAAAAGATAAAAGAGCAGTCAAAGCTTCAAAAGTAGCATGCCATGCATGACCCTTTTCTTCTGCATTGCAATGGGCATGATCTTTCGGTGGTGCGGACAATGAGAGCGCTTTGCTTGTCGCCCTCTCCTAGTCCTTACCGATCCCTTATTTTGCTGCTTTATCCGAGGATGAAAAGCACTCGGCCGCAATTCGATCTCGGTCGCTGAACGGAGGCGTTATCTTGTTATCTTTTGATGTCCGCCACGCTATCGGGTAACTGGCGCGGCTTTAACGGTCCGATCCGGGATAGCTCTCCCCTGCCTGTTTTCGTGACTCAGAAAGGAGTCAGGAAGAAGCTAGTAGGCATGCAAAAGCATCTTGATACCCCATTATTTCTGCAGGAATTTTATGGAGCTTTGCTTCATGATAAGTGACTATACATAAATTTTCCACCGACCACATAGATATCTTATTATTTACTGATTACTAAGGGCACGCATGGCAATATTTCTGCTTCAAAAATCAGCTTTCGAAGAGAAATAAGAATTTTTTTTTTTTACTTTTTTAAGTAGCTCCAAACCTACTTTTGGAGCGAAAAAAAATTGCTCAAGAAGTAGAAAAACGAAATTGTATAACCAAATGGATTTCTGCTTTAAAAATTACATTACCAAATAGATTTTTTTCTTCAAAAGCACTTTAGAATAGAATTCTACTTCAAAAGTGTTGTCATACGCGCCCTAGCTATCTTTCATAGTGTCCTGACAAATATCTTTTCATGATGATATTCATGGGGTCGGAAAATTTATTTTGCATTGCCCTAAATTGAAAGGAAGGAGACTTGATTTTCATTTTGGTAGATCATCTAAAACTTAATGTGTAGCCATTTGTCCCCTATAAATATATAAGTTATTAAAGGAAAAAACACCAAAAAGCTCTAAACATACCGCACTTGTGTTAATTCAATTTTAATACCAATTAAGTCCTAAATTTTTTTTGGGAACTACTCAATGTAGTCCATCCAATCAATTCTGGCCGGAAATTGCTAACACGACGTCGGCCGGCCTACGTGGCATGACCAACGTTGACGTAGATAGATTTTATAATTCTTAAATATCTATCTAATTCTCTCTTTATATATAAATATAAATATATATATATTCTTTTTCATTGTGGCCAAGGAGGATTGTCACCCTCACCCAAGGTCGACCCCTCGAGGGCGAGGCCCTTGCGACAAGATAAATGGCAAAAAGCGGCATTTCATTGTGTAAAGAGTAGGATAAAATAATAGATTGAAATGAATAAGGAACGTATCATTGGCCTAACAACAACATACATAAACGTATAGATCTCCATTCAATTGGCCTACTAACATTAAGTAAAATTATAATGGTGTCATAGAGCAAAACTAGTTATTTTAACTTTGACGTGTCACGTGCATGTCTTATGTGAGGTCTCAAATAAATATCATGTCATTGGCAAATCTCTTGCCAGCTCGCAGGTTCGGCATTAGCTATATATCGTCTGGAAAGATTTCTCGTGTTATGACATGTCTATATCGTCCGGAAAGAACCTCGTTTCGGACGAAAGTACATGGAAGTCGAAAGTTCAATGAAAACGTATTGGAAGAGGAAAGATAACGGTTAATAAACGCTTCAAGCAGGAAAAATTACCAAAAAAGTCTTAAATTTATTATAATTATGGCAATTTAATCCTATTTTTTCTTTTTGTCGGTTGAGTCATAAAAATTTTGCAAGTGTGCCAATTCAGTCCATTTAATCGGCCAGAGCTGACGTAGCAAAATTTTTGATGATATTCTAATTTTTTTAAAATTTTTTGGTTTAGGGCATTTAGAAAATATTGAAATATTATTAAAAATTTGCCACATCAATACTACATACCTAAATGGACTGAATTAGCAAAATTACAAAAAGTTTAGCATTCAATTGGTAAAAAAAAAATTAAGGCTAAATTGGCACAATTGTAATAAATTTAAGACTCTTTTTTTTTTATAATTTTCTCCGTCAATAAGGCCCGAAATCTTTTGAAGTTAAAAGATCATACTTGCAAAAGTTTTTTTTTTCCTTTCTTTTTTGCATTGCAATGCGCATGACCTTTTTGGGGGTGCATTCATGGCGTGAACGATGGGGAAGTGCTTTGCTTTTGGCTCTCCCCCTCGAGTGCTAGTCCTGCCAAGACCGACCCACCCCTCTTTCGCTCCGTTATTCCAGGACGAGATGGACTTGGTTTGATCTCGGCCGTTGATCGGAGGCCCTACCTTTTATCTTCTGATATTGGCCGCGCGATCAGGTGACCGGCACGGCTTTAACCGTCGGATCCGGCATAGCTCTCTCTTCCCTGCCTGTTTTCGTGATTCAGAACAGCAAGGAGTTGAAAAAGAGAAGCTAGTAGGCATGCAAAAGCATCTTTCTACCCCATTATTTCTGCAGGAATTTAGTGGAGCTTTGTAAAATTTCCACTGGCCATATAAATGTCCTGTTATTTACTGATTACCATCTTTTCATGCTGATATTTATGGGGTCAACTTCTTTTTTTTTCATGTGCTCAATACTAAAAACAGATTCGGTAATCGATCATGGATTTTGGCTTGAAAAAGTCACATATCCGCTCTTTGAGCGTGTGATCCCTAATCTTGTTTTGATTATCCATCTTATTATCTGGAGCGTGTTTTTTTTTTTTTTAAAATTGTCTAGGATTTGTTTTGATTTGCAGTTGGGATCGTTGTTTCTCTTTTATATTTATGTGGAAATGAATGAAACATTACTCTAACAAAAAAAAAAGTATATAAATTGAAAGGATGGAGACTTGATTTAAGGTGTCATAGCCGTGTCATCACACGATTTACCAATATGTCTTAAATTAGAATTAGGTCCGACACAACACGAGGATATGACATGGAAATACAAATTGAATGCCGAATCCCTAATCTCAAGATACATGTCTTATATGTTCCTTATTCATCAAATATAAGCTTAGGTCGTACATTAGGATAATTATGGCGACATAATTAACAAAATCATGCGATTTATTTCCAATAAGAGCGCCAATCATAAATGGGTGCGTTCTTCCTCTGTGTGAGATGATTTGCGTGTTAGAGCGTAGAGGATGGACTTAAGTTCTATTTATAGAGTTTTTGGCCATGTGCTCCTTTCATTATAGGTCGGGCCAACTCGATCTACACTAGCCAGCTCTATATTAAACTGATTAAGAACCTATATATCTAGCTTTAATAGACCAATCCCGTTAAACAGTAAATATCAATTTCGTTTAATGTAAGCCCACGTTAGGAAAATTCTTACATGATTCATCGTCACATGCTTACATAATAGGGTTGTTCTTACCTTAGAAGCTGTAAATGGATTATGTTAACATGTAACTTTTTTAATAGAGATGTGATATCTGAGTGAGCGCATAATTTACAAATATGTTTTAAATTAAACTCAAGTTTGATACAATAAAGTGATATGACATGACGTGAAGTTACAAATTGAATGCCCAATCCTTAATCTCAGGATACATGTCTTATATGTTGCTTATTCATCTAATATAAGCTTAGGCCGTCCATTAGGATAATTGTGGCGACATAATTAACAGAATCATTCGATTTATGTCCGGCGAATCTGCCCTTTTGTTTGGGTGAAGGACTCCAACTACCTTCCGCGACCTCCCGTGCAGGAAAACGACACAAAAACTCCTGTCGTATTTGGTTGGCTCTTGCAGCTGGTAACGGGGGAACTCCCGTGTCAGCAAAGCATTCGAGGCGTGCACTTCATTCCTCTCCGAACGCGACACTTTGGTCACCTCGTCACGCGATACTCCGTCCTGTCGTGTCGACATGGACCCGCAACCTATCAACGTCGTTTTGCTCGCGACACGTAATACATCGGGTCCAAAACCATGTCGTTTTGCGACGAATTCTCGGCGACAAAAGGCGTCCGATTTACGTTTTGAGTCCTGATCCTGTGTGTCCTATGCCTTTTCACGGTTTGTTCCTCTTATTTCCTTTTGTATTTTATGTGCTTGCCAGATTAGGAACGTAATCTCTAATTGGTTTAGTCAAAACCTTGGCGTACTCGCAATTAGCATAAGGATTTACATGAGCGAGGGTTTCCTAATTAGGAAATAAACTAGAAAGAAAAACGGATAGAAACAACCAAATGACTTGGCCCACAGCAATACCTTAACCAACTCCAAATCCAATAGAAGCCGACCCAGATTTATTGTTGGGAAGGTACTCTATATCGCGGCAATCTCTTACCTCTAGCTGCCATTGTAACGAAGTTATTGAGTCACGAGAGCTCTAAAGATGGCCTCGTGAAAGTCTTCTACTATGAATCTCGAAATGACAACCGTGCTTCTACATATGTGATTAGTCTTTAGTCTTAATTAACTCGGCTAATCTATCGAAGTTGAAACATAGGGTCTTAAAAGGGTTTGATATGTGATATATTGATACATAAACATCTATGAAAATGAAAATACGGATTTTCCATGAAGGTAATGTCCCGATTATTCTTGTTATTGTTGTGTGAAGAGCCTTTGTTTGGTCTCCCATCTAGAACCTTTTCCAATCTCTATATGCAAAAAAAAAAAAAAAAACCTAGACTAAGTAGTTCGTTTGTTTCACGGATATTGAATGATTCAGAAAATATTTTCATAAAAACGATCACTTATATCACTTACAAACGAAAAGTATATTAATCTTAGAAAAATGGTTAGACACAAATTATAATCGATATTGAAAATATTTTTTATTGATTAATTATGGTAATTTTTTAGGAAATTTTTTAGTCTTTTATTTTCACAAAACAAACGGAGCCCAATATTCATTTATTGAATTATACTGAGTTTGAGCCCATTGTCCAATGGGCCGCAACCCAAGATTATGGCCCAATCAAAGAAACAGATGTGCAAACCCGCTAAAGTTTTCTCTTCTTTGGATTAACCCATTAAATAGGATACAAAACTCATTCGGAATCGAATGAACTCCGGGAATAGGCAGACACACATCTTGCGTCCCGTTACCAGAAGCAAACTAGAGTTTTCAGACGTCAAACATAAGACTTGGTATCTGAAAATAGGGACGGGCTCGTGCTAAAAGAGCCAAGCTTATTGTTATTATGCTCATCGTTACTAAGAACCTATGTGACAAGCCTGTTATCATTAATGGTATGCTTGATTCGAGAGTCGGCTAATGCCCGGGGACAGCCCAAGGGGTTCACCGTGCTCGTTTTTCGTGTTTTTAGAGGATCAGTTCCCATTTTAGGCCTCGATACCAGGAAGGTATAACTCAATTTCCACAAGACGAGCCAAGGATTTATAGAGCCCAGCACACCGGTTCCAAAAGGGCCAACCTTAGAAACCGCGAATCGGGGCTATAAAGTGTCCATTTCGATATGAACAGCCCGTTCATGAAAGTCGGGTTGTGTCGGACTTTGGAAGCACCCGGCCACTTTCCGTCGTCTTTCTCTGTCATTTCGCAACGAAAAAAGCATCATCAGAGCATGGAAGTCCCATCCTAAGTTGAACATGGGAAGTCTTTTTGTGACATTCCTCCTCTCTACAATCAACATGGCCTGTTGCCAGAAATGTACATCACAATTTAGTACCACCAATGCATAAAATCAAGTGTTGATTAGACAATCGATCTCTCCCAAGAAGCCTTTTAGACAGCACTTGGGGATCCAAAAGAGACACAATTAAAGCCAAGGACCAAACACATGTTAATGGATCGTAGCACAGGACACGAATTAAGTCAAAAAGACTCTTAACATGCTTTGCCCACGGTGCACGAGAGAGGGCCAGCATTAGAAGTCAGCGCAGGAACTTGAGAACCATCGGCCACCGGGAAGGACTGAGCTCTGGAGTAAAGCGGGGCACAAGAGCCGTAGCCGGATTGCACGAAGTACGCACCGTTCTTGAACACATCTCTCGACGACCTCCATTTCCAGCTCTTCCAGTTGCCGCTCTTGGTCTCTCTCTTGGTGACCTATGTTGTCATATGTTAAATCCTATGAAATTAGGATAGTTCCCATAATCTTGTATAATCAATGTTAAGAAGGAGATACTCACTTTCGAGAAAAATTACCAAAACAGTCTTAGATCTACTGCAATTGTGTCAATTCAATTATCATTTTTTTTTTGCTAATTAAATCGTGAAATTTGCATTTGTGCCAATTCAGTTTATCTAGCCAATTTTGGCCGGCCGACGTTAACGTGAATGCCAACCGGTGATGAATCGGCACAATTGCAATAACGTGTGTGGCTTTTTTTTTTTTTTTGTAAATTCCCCCTCAATTTTGCAAACAAGCAAATGGGAAATTTGAATGAACTTGTCCTGATCAAATATGGGAAATTGATGAATGAGATGTCATCCTAGAACCACCTGCTTGGAAATAGTATTCTTGGAGGCCAGGAAGTAGTTGCCCTCGCTGAAAATGGTCGGATTGGCGCTGCCACCGATAGCATACATCCGCCACTCATCGTATTGGTTGTTGGCTACATGAGCATACCCGAATCTAACCCTGCAACATCAAATGTTTTTCATAATCATGTCAAAAATCTTGTTCATATGTACATGTGTATCTACATTTCTATCTATGTCTACAAATTTATGTTTATAAACAATATGAAGTTGCCTCCTACCTCGGCATCCTCTCGATTAGACCCGGACCGAAGCGGTTAAAGACCACCGTCACCCTCATAACCTTATCGGCCGTGTACTTGTCGTTGGTCCGAGCAACATCACCTGCGGTTATTATGTATATGATCGCAAATTTAGCGAGTGCTGATCATGTTAGTGGCATGAGATTTAGAAGTGTGTTGCCTACTGTGCTGGAATTGATGCCTATACCTTATCGTGCTGCTGGAAATAGTTGTTCGAGATGGTGACCGCCGTGGAAGCATGGATCACATCGATGAGGCCGTCGGTGCTATGAGATAGAAAGCAGTGATCGACCCAGATGTGCGAGGATGCGAAAGACTGATGGCATCGCCGTCGGAGCCTGCCGGCGGCCGACGTGCACGGGCGAGTCCCTCACAAGGCCCCGTTTCCCCGGGCTTGCAATCATGGATGCTAATCCCATGTATAATCACATGGCTCACGTACTGCACCGTGATGCACGGCCCGTTCGCTATCTCCACGTTTGGCCCCCCTCCCGTCGATGGTCTTGTAACTGTTCACCATCAGCTCGTTCTGAGAGCGATCCTCATGTCCTTGGCAAAGTGATCCAAAGCGGCTTATCTTGGATCACGCCGTACCGAGCGTCCCCGGCTTCGATTCACGGGGTCGTCCAGCGGGCTGGTGACCACGTAGATGGACCCATACTTCCCCCCCGATCGCGTCGCGACCATACCCGACAGCGCAATTGGCGAGGGCCCGCCTGTTCGCCGCCCAATTACGGTTCGACCGCCAGCACGAGTCGAGACATTCATCGGCTTCTTGCTGGGGTAATACGGAGTGCTTGAGTAGGAGGCTTGTAATTGTATAGTTGGGAGAGGGAGTGTTAGGAGACATGAGAGGACTACGAATGGAGCTAGGTAGGCCATTTGGATTATGATGTGAGGGAATGAAACCTAAAGATAACCAAGAAGAATGGGAGTTCTTATAGTTGTAGGAGATTAGAAATATAGGTGGTTCACACGTTGGAGAGGCTCAGGCTTTTTTGGGGGGAAGTTGACTGGTGAAGCAGATTTGGATTTTGGGGTTCTTGACATGAACGTGGGTGCACGAGCTACGGGATTCTTGACTCGCAAAATTCAAAGAATTCACCTAATAACCGTCCAAAGAGTTATAAACCTATTTTACGGCAATCAATTTAGTCCTAGATCTTTTAATTATGCTAATATAGTCCTAAATCTTTTGACGATTGCCCAATTTTATCTCGAACCGTTCAATTGTGCCAATTTAGTCCTGAATATTTTGACGATTTGCCGATTTAGTCATAAACCTTTTGATAATTTGACAATACAACCATTTATGCCAATGCATGTTTAGGACTAAATTAGCAAAATATCACAAAAGTTTAGGATTAAATCGGAAAATTCAAAAAATTTGGGACTAAATTGATACAATTGAAAAGTTCATGATTAAATTGACCACCGTACAATGGATTTAGGACTTTTTGGACAATTTTTCTCACCTACAAACAAAAATTGTATCTACATATATTATAAACTTTAGGGGTTTCTGACTTTGGTGAACTATGATAATTTAGTATATCGTTGGATTTTGGCGACTACATGTTTTCATGACCTAAAAATTGGTGAAATTCAATGTTAACGGATTATCAGGTTAATAACTAACCTAATTTGAACTCTTCTTGTCCTACCGAATCGCAAACTTTGGTTCAGTATTTAACATGAGCAGATTTTCAATAGGAGTCGCCAATTATCGTTCTTGGTAGGTCGATTAAAACCTAAGTAAATTAGCGGGAGAACTAAATTACTTCTACAAATCAGAGATTCAAAGTCCGGAGACTTGATTACGCTAGATTACCTAACGTTCTTTCGGTACCATTTTATTTCATGAAAAATCATTTGAGAAGGCAACATTAATTGATTTTAACCTAAGTCACTAATAAAAGTTATCATGCGGGTGCAGAAACAATTAACTGAACATCTAGAAACCAAGTAAGCTCAGGGAGCATGCGTCACACAAAATATTTTTTTGTTAGTTTTCGTTCTTTCTTTTATAAATGCATGAAAAGTTGTACTATATGCAATGTATAAAATTACTCTAAAATGCAATAGCATAAATTAAATGCAAATCTAAAAAATTCAAATGACATGACATAAAATGATGCCGCAAAAAAATGACATGACACAAAATGACATAGCAAAGATGACATGGCATAAAATATGACATGTCAATAATAACGTGGCATAGATGACGTAGCAAACATGACGTGATAAATATGACATGACAAATACGACATGAGGACGTGGCATATGCGAATATGACATACGGATTTTATGCAATGTTATGACCTCCAGGAGGTGGCTCAACCTATCGATTCTGAGGTTCGATAATGTGAAAATCAAAATACAAAAGATAGAATGCATGAGATCTTCACCCACCAAGTAAGAGGCAAAGCCTACCGCAATCTGGGTTCGAATCTTTTAAGCGAAAAGTGCAGAAAATTGCAATACGAATACAACATGTGAATACGAAGACATACATGCAAATATGGCATGCAAACATAGAGCATACGGATACAACATGCATACTTGTTCAGTAACAGATATATCACAAAAACGGTTAAAGAAATCTATGATTTCACAAACAAGTCGATAATATAATGTACTGAAAAGATGCAATATAAAAAGCAGTAAATAAAAATAAGCATTAGAATTCCCTGAAGTCGGAAAGAGGGAGTGAATTAACGACTTCTATGCAATGTTATGACCTCTAGCAGGTAGCTTGGCCTACCGATTATGGGGTTTGATAATGTGAAAAAAATACAAAAGATGGAATACAAAAGATCTTTACACCACCAAGTAGGAGACAGAATAGACCGCAATCTGGGGTTCGGATCTTTTAAGCAAAAAATGAAGAAAATTGCAATATGAATATGACATGTGGATACGAAAACATACGAATACGACATGGCATAATCTAAATTTAAATCAATCATTTAGACAACGAAATTCTGGAAGATTTGTGGCCTCTTTCAGACAACCTGCACAAAGCCGAATTTTCATAAGAAATAACTGCTGAAATTATAGGCTTCGTTACCATCGAGGCTCAAGAATGGCCATGCGACGGGTGATGGTATTGCTTCTTGGATATATCTCTTGGTTGAAGAAATTCTGGCTATGGAACTAAGATTGACGACAACGTTGAGAAGAAACTAGATTGGCGAGTAGGAATAGCTTCTCCGGCGACAGCTCGACAATGGCAAGAGGCTCGCGGTGGTGTTGCTCGGGCGAAACTCCACGGCACCAGCTGTCGCCTTCGGGGATCCGTTCAACAGAATTTGCTCGCTACGCCGCCTTCAGCTGGCCGTCGCGCCTCGTGTGGACGGGCTGGTTTCGCAGTGTGAGTTTCGTCAGAGGAAAATCTCTGGCATAAACTTTCCCGATTGTTCTTTACGATTCAGCGTCTTTTCTTTCCTCCTCAAGTGGTCGTGCATGAGAAATTGTGTGACTTCAGTTGTCCACCCCACCTTCACAATCTGCATGAAGCACAAGAACCCCTCTTAAAAAAAAAAAATGGTCGTGTCTTAAATATCAATGTGTGCAGCGTTGCATTTTGAAAGAATCCTATGTGAATGAGTGACAGAAGACAAACCATAAATATTAGTGTGACTCAATACTCATGGACACATACTAACGGACCAAGAGAATCAAAGACAAAGACACCCCCTTTGTGACTACGAGAACACGTCTTCTTTCTTCTCTCTTCGGACGATGGCCGAGCTCCAATTGCTTCACCGAATCTGTAGGACTCCACCTCGTGGCGTATCTTTGATAAATGTGGCCCTCGAAGTCGACTTTGTACTCGTCATCCGAGAACTGCTCTGCAGCATAGCCGCTAAAACCATCACCTTGTCGTGAAGAATCCCCTTGTTTGGAGATTCGGATGGCGGCGAGCAACGATCAACAGGCAACGGTGGGCGACGTCAGACTTCCTCCACTGAAGCGCGGCTGATTCCCTCTCGTTCGCGCTCGATCATCTTCTCGATCTCTCTTGAAGGATATTTCAAACTCTCTCCCCTTCCTCTCTTTTTTTCGGTGAGCTTCCTCCTAGGAGAGACTTCTCAGAATCCTCTCAGGCACCCAAGAAATGTTTCAAGATTCCCCATTGGAGAGACATCTCCTCCTGAAGCGTTTCTCTTCTTTTGGAGCTTTATTGCAGATCGGGCGACAAGACACGACGCATCGGGAAAAGAAAATGGGTAGATTAGGGACTTCTTGAGAGCAAACCACACTGTTGGCATCCCTCTCCCTAGCTCTCTATTGCATGGGCATGATTTTTCTTTTCTTTTTTGCAGCTTTACAACAAGGAACTGTCTGAATGCGCTAAAAACGGGGGTTTCCAACTCGAAAGAGCAGGTCTTTAGGAAAGGAGAAATCAAGAAAGGAAATGGAAGATCCATGGAGATTGCGCCCTCGGAAACTTCATGCTCGCTGATGGAGAAATTCCCCTCCTACCAGCCGCTCACCTCCACCTTTTTTTTTTTTTCAATCATCCCGACCGTGTCCCTTTTTTTCTCTACTTTCATGAACAAGAAAAGCATGTCCTTTTAACTTTCCTCCTCCATTGTCGGGTTAAAGGGCAGAGTAGGACCCAAAGGCATGATGAGAATTTCTGCCAAGAGAATTCCACACATCAGGACGGCGAGGCCCACTACAAAGTAAAGAAGTATAGCTAGAAGGCATCTTCTCTTTAACGCAAGATTTCCCTTTCAAGTTTTTGGTCACCAGCAGGCTTATCTCGGGGATGTAGTCTTAACCTCAACTTTAAGTGCCCAAGCATCTGGATTGTCGACTGTGGATCGCCAGATCACGTGAACGTGTCAAACCTCCCACTTGCTTCTCTACATGTGTACAGTACAGATGCAAAACTTGATTGATCCCCAAGACAAGTCAATTCGGTGCCTCTTAGCTGCGAGCCATCGATAACCTCCACTAAACTTTGATTTTACTACTTTACCGATCAACCAAGCTGCTGGTATTAGTCTGATTCCAACCTTGCAATGTACTGGTCATAAAATTTCGCTGCTCGCTCAAGGTCGCCAAGCTCAGTGTAACAATCAGCAATCGCTCTGTAAGCTTCTGTATTTCCTGAATCCTCCCCCATTTTTCTCTTTGATAACGGCCGTCTATTCCCCTATGAGTTGGCCTCCACATGATTTTTTAATCACCGCTCCCCCTGGCTGTCCTCCCGAGATTCCATCACCCGTCAATTTAAGCTCAATTCCCCACCGCCGACGCAAAAAATGCAATGCAGAAAAATAAATATGCAATGCATGGAGAAATATTTTTGGTGAGAATTAATTCTCAATTTTGTGCAATATAAATGAAAAGAGAAAAATCAAAATTTAGGTGTCAACACATGTCTGCAAGAATGTTTGTTGATTGGTCGTTTGGGATAAATAACTAATTGATTCGACAGTACTTTGGAAGACTAAGGACATTGAGATGTATATTCTCGATTAAGTTAGTTATCCATTGGCACAATACATCTTCCATCTTAACATGTAATCCTAGTTAACAAAGTTCGAGTGAAGCTCCCTTGTGTTTTCCGATACTTTTGACTTGTGCAATCAAGATTTGGAATAAATCAAATTGATGCGACCGAGTCCTTCTATTAGCTGTCTCTAATTTGATCAGCGAAAAGTGCTAACGTGACATTTTATATTAATTTTGATATTATACATGTTGTGGATGTGATACATAGTTGGCTCTTCTAATCATTGGTCTCAGGATGACAACAAAAGACTAAAGCCCGATCCGAACAAAATCGTCGAGACTGACTTTCGAAAGTTAGATCACTTCTATAGCGCTAGCTAATGCATACATTCCTTCAAAGTAGCCATTCCCTTCTTATACAAGAGCGGCCGATCCATGACAACAAGTAACACAAAAGACAGTGGGAGCATATATAACAAACTAATTGATTCAACCTATTATTGCAAAGTTTCCCGAGGAAGTCATTTTCACCTTAATGATATATAATATGTCAGTTTTTATCTCTTATTTGATTTAAATTTCAGATTACTAATATACAGAGATTTTTATCTCTTATTGGTTTTAAACTTGAAAAAAAAAAGATGAATTAGAGAAAGCATTTTCAATTAGATCATCTCCCAATTTCAAAATCTCATCTTTGTTATCGAAATTCTTATTTATATTTTAAAGGGAATTGATTACATAACAATCTATTTTGAATCACGAAAAATAAATAATAAATAATTAAAAATTATTGTGGAGCCTATTCTTTCAACAATTTATTCTCACAGTTATTCAAAAACTGTTATGCTAGTAAAGTCTCATTGAGAATTACCCAAGCCATGAAATAGTTAGAAAGTAGAGCCTAAAATTACCTGACCCTCTTCGTATTTGGAATCAACTTGATCGCCAATTTATTTACTCCAAACCAATGATTAACTACTAAAACGAGTTGTCTCGTTATATTAATTATTTCATTTACCCGACTCTTTGTTTTTCCAAAATCACCCTTACATCGCAACTTAAAACTTAATATTCACTTAATTAAATTCACTAAACTCTTATTAAAAATTTTGACCTTTTTTTTTTTTCACTCTTTTATGCAGACTCGCTCTTCGGAACTGCCCTTGCATTTAGGAGGGAAACAACCCCCGTCACGCGCCTCTCTCTCTCTCTCTCTCTCTCTCTCCTTCTTCTTCTTCTTCTTCTTCTTCTTCTTCGCGGTTCCTGGCAACAATCGATCACTCATCACTCGCCGTCGTCGCCGCCGTCGCCGCCGCCGCCCCAACTCACATCATACCCACATACATTCCGAGAGAGAGACGGAGACAGAGAGAGGGAGATGAATCGGCGACAGCAGAGAGCGACGAAGTGGGCCATCGCGGTGATGGCGGTGTGCATATTGTGTTACATAATCGGGCCACCCCTGCACTGGCACGTGACAGAGGCCCTGGCCTCCGTCCGCCACCGCGGCTCCTCCGTCTCCTGCCCTCCCTGCCGCTGCGATTGCTCTTCTCAGCCGCTTCTCTCTATAGGCGACGGTATTTTTCGCTGCCTCGTTTCCGGGGGTTCCGTCCTGTTGCCTTTTGATCACTGGCTGGCTTTCTCTTTGGTGCGATGTCGATCCATGACTCACCTCGGTTGACATGATTGATGTTCCGCGTAATGGATGGAGCTGATGTGGTGGTGTTACCAGTGATCTAGCGAAGTTACCTGTTGGTTGCGTTATACGTTTAAGATTCAAGAAGATTTTACCTTTACAATGGATTGAACGTGATTGTGTTTAGCTTTGCCTACCATGTCAGCAAGTCGTGTATTTTATCATGGAAACTAAAGGATAAAGGAGATTGGTTACGCCTTTGCAAGCTTTTCATGTGATTTTTGTGCATCGAGCTTAGATTTCTATAGCTGGTGGAGGTCTAATTAAAAGTGGAAAGGGATGGTATATGTGATACTCAAGTGACAATATTGGCTCAAAACTTTATAAAGGTGGGACCTTTTAGCCTCTATGTGAAGTCATGGAGTTGCTGAAAAGATAGCTTGGTCCAAACAGTGCTGATTATATTTTCTGATTGGGATGTTCTGTAAGTCGTGACACCAGTGATCTGGAGCTTTCTTGTCTCACCCAGAGCGAGTAAAACTATTTCATGTTTATACTTTTGAAAGTTTTCATTGCATTCTTATGTATATTGTCGAATTGGTTGGACAGTTTTTTTTCATTTGAGCTGTTTGGAGATTGTTATCTGACCTTCCTGTGCTATGTTTTATCTGTTCTGTTGCAGAATTGATCAACAACACGTTCACAGGTTAGTATTCATCATCCAAATAATTCTAGCTGTCTTGGAAGTAGTTTGCTGACTTTTTTGGCTGGTCTGTCATTGGTGGAATAACTAACTGTAGGGTTGCGTATGCTTCATGCCGACACATGAATTAGCAGTCTTCCTTGGTTGGAGTTTCCTTTTATAGAGTGAGCTTATAACCCACCCGCTACCCCTTCAAGGGTCGTGGCATGTTGAGTTTTATGGGGTTGTCTCTCCTTGCTTGTTTGTTGTCTATATTTTACCAAAAACTAGGTTCTTCAGTTCAATATGATTTTGAGTTATTCTTATTCGCTATTGCTTTGTAACTTTTTTTTTTGTTCCAAGATAATGGTCCTCAAATAGCGTTCACCTCTGACATGTAAGGTCTGCCATGTGATTAGAAACTTGGTCTTCCTTATTTTGTGACTATATAAAGATTCAGGCTTGCCATGCTGAAGATATGACTGGACTATCAAGGTTTTAGGATAGAGGCCTTAAGCACCGAGAATCTGTGGATGCTGCTTACACATGCCAATATTTTTTCGAGCTGTTCTTAGAAAAATTGTTGTATGACACAGCTGTATAGCTTTACACGTTACCGCTGAGCTTTTTTTCATGCTATGTTTGGGCGACCCGGAATGTGAGATGGTATGGAACATGACTAAATGTGAATTTCTCTACCTCACCTTTTCACCGCACATTATCTTCCCAAACATAGCAAGCTATTAGAAGAAAGACAATGGATACGTTTAGACAGGAAAACTTACATCTAGAGTCTTAAAATTTTATCTGCAACAGAGTTAAACTGAAAACACTCAAAAAGTTTGAGTACAACATTAGGATAATCTTTTTCAAATTAAATCGAAATGTTATGGTTCTGCCACATTGAATGTTGTGTACATCTCTTCTTCTTCTTCTTGGCCTAAAAATGTTGACTTGCTCAGTTTAGGTGACTCATGAAGCATAGACTCATGCTTTGAGTACTGCATAATGCAGGAGATTATATAGCCAACCAGGCTAGACAAGTGCATCTTTGCTATGCATCATTTGTATAGTTCTCATTGGGTGTAGGGTCACTGAAAGCTGTTCTTTGGGGAGAACAGCAGAGGAAGTTACCATTGCCTACAATTATTAAATAATTTTCTTTTTGGCCACTATACTTTCTGATCTGTGAAACTTTGACATGACTCGCAATTCGCTATATGCACTGTAACAGGATGATTTAGATGTGGCAATCACTTAGCCAGAACTACCTGATATGTTTCAGTCATATAAATTTGATTATGTTCTGTCAAAACAATGCTCATTAGGACCTGCCTTCACATAACAAGAGCTATATTCTAAGCTAATCAAAGCATGACATCGGCTAAGGCCATTTTATTCCTTGGTTCCATGCAATGGTTGTAGATTGTGTAAAGCATGACCCAGAGGTGAGCGAAGAAATGGAAAAGAGCTTCACGAACTTACTAATGGAGGAAACTGAGGCTGAGGGAAGCTCATCCCTGGAGAAGCAGCAGCGTGCCGATATAATGCTGTTAGAGGCCAAGAAAATGGCATCTCAATACCAAAAGGAGGCAGACAAGTGCAGTTCCGGGATGGAGACCTGTGAAGAAGCAAGGGAAAGAGCTGAAGGAATATTAGAAGAACAGAGAAGAGTAACTGCTATGTGGGAACTCAGGGCTCGTCAGAGAGGATGGCAAGAAGGGTTCCTATAGGTTTCTTCTCAGATCAGATTTTACAAATATGTAAGTCAAGCTAAAGAACCATTCTGCAGATTTGATCCTTAAGAATTTTCTGTTTAGGGGTTACGCTGTTACATTAGGGTAGTGTGTGGATTAATTCATTTCATTCATTCATGTACTTGCTATTACACTTCATGAGTTCCACGCAGAGCAGAAGTAGTTGAAAGTCCTATTGCTTGTCTACACTTGCCGTTACGAATCTGGGTCCTGAACATGTTTGCTTAAATGTTTTGCTCAAATTTGATTACTCTCTACTTAATTATTCAATGGGCTTTGCTAGCATAAACAATCTTTGGGCAACTGTAAGAGTAATACGTGTGTGCAGTTCACAAATTCTTGAAGAAGTGGATCCATAACGATTTCTAATTGTTTGTATTTTTCATTTTGTGGTCCAAAATATGTTGTTAATCTCACAATAAATTAATGTTAATCTCGGTAAATTAAGGACAGTCACCTAATATCTTCTCTTATTCAATCTACTGAATGTATTTGGATAAAAAGATGCCGTTGTTTCTCATTTTTCAAGGTGTTGTCATGTGTTTTTCTTTGACATGAATAGGTAACGTGGTGAATTGTTTTTCGAATCAATTTCTAACCAAAAAATGGATTTTAGTTTTTGAACGAGTTTCTGAGTAAATAAATACGTTTGATAACGACATAAAGTTTCTGCTTTTAGAATAGAAATTCATTTGATAACAATGTAAAATTTCTAGGGTTGTCGGTGAAAGGCAGACCAAGCAATCAGTGATATGGACGTTTAAGAGAGAAGTGAGCGATGAGAATAATTCTTATTTCTCATTTTTGTTCCAAAAACAGAAAAGATGAATTTTTAACTTCTTATTTGTGTTCTAAACCCGTTTTTGCAATAGATTTTTGTTTCAGAAATAGAAAAATGAAATTGTGTTACCAACGAATTTTTGTTGGAATAAAAATAAAGAAACAAAAATGGTTACCATTCGCATCCTAAGTCAGCATGATTGAGATGATAAAACGACTTGGATGTCACTTCGTTGTTTTTTCTCGGACTCAAGTATTGAAACGGCTTTTTTCTCTTATCTTTTTCCTTTCCTCCTCCGCCGTTGACAACCGACCGTTGTGTCGCCCATAGAACACAAACGAACAAAAAAAAAAAAAAAAAAAGGAAAACCATTTGCCCCTTGCCCTAACATAACCAACCCAATCCTGCTCTATCTTCATAGCCTCTCTCTCTTTCTCTTTCTTTCTAACCTCCGACAGAAAAAAAATGCAACCTTGCCCTTGGGATCGTAGGGATGCCACCTCAAATTTTTCCGACCGATCCTCTGATCTAAGGTTACTCCTTAAATCTAAGAAAGAGTTTGAATTTGAGTTTGTGTGTGGTGTGGTTGGCATCGATGATGGCTAGGATTCTGGTGGCGGCAGCGGCGGGTAGCCATGTGTGTGGATTTTGGTAGTCTGCTGGCCAAGTTTGATGGTAGTGGTGGTGATTCTTGTGGGGGCGGTGGTGGCCGTTTAGGGGTGTGTATATAACCGTCAACCAATCCCCAATCGCATAAATATGTAAAACAAATAAGTGTAATCAAACATTTTTGCATTATCCCCGTTTGTCTCTTCGAAATTAACTTGGATACTATCCACGTTAAGCTTAATAACTCGTAGATTGTGTAGAGCATTATCCCAGCCCAAGCCCTGTTGTCATCACTCACGACCCCTAGCCCTCCCTTCTCCCTTGCATCATTGAAACTTTGTTAGGATTTGTGTACAATCAAGTCAAGTAAACGTAAAACGAAAAGAAAAATCGCGACACGAGATTTTATTCTGGTTCATCCTTGAACTAGGCTATGTCTAGCAAAGGATTCCACTATAATTTGTACCCTCACATCTTTTATTGCATCCCTCATTATAAAGGAAAAAAAGTATATATAGTAGCACTAGTCATGAGCTCAATCCAAATTACTAAAGAAAAATATTACTTAAATCCTAAAAAGCTCTCTGGTGTCCGGAACGTTAACCCCTAGACCTTTGCATCGTGGTTCCCCCGAATCCTTGCCCGCTCAACATGGAATGAGATTTCACATGCTTTTGTCACGGGCCGATCAATCAGAACTCAGTCGCTCTTGCGACCTTGGAAAATCTTCCCAAGTCAATCTTTCCCTCGCTGCACCTCACAACCTCTGAGAAAGAAATTAGAGAAGAAACTCTGGATTGTATACTCATAGATAGATGATACAAATGAGGGTGAGGAGAGCCCTTTTATATACAATTTCTCGTACTATATAGAACGTATATCTCCTCTTATCTAACGGTGGATATTAGATCTCCCTAACTACCATCTACCCATCTTAATTACAGAAGCGTCAATTACAATTCGCCCGCCGCCCTAGAATCTTCTAGAATTCCTTAGTAGTTCTTCGATAAAGGCACGATTCGTCTTCGTTCAGAAAACCTCTTTGGATTATCTCCTTTCGCTCGGGATCGTTGTCACTTTTCTATCCTAGGAGAGTATTAATCACACTCCAATATCTGTATCTCCAATATAGTCCGTCTCCCTCCATAGCTTTCGGATCTAACAAGCCGCCCTCATCGAATCCGAGCGAAAGCGACCCTGTGCTTGTGCCAATGATGCCGAGGCAAGACCCTCACCATCATAGCAAATGGAAAGAAGAGAGGAGAGAGCTAAAGGGAGAAAGGCTTTCAAAAATTTCTCGACGTGTTGGCCAAAATGACACCGTCTTTACATTTAATGGCCTTGTGTCAAAATGCCATGGCCGGTGGGGGCTCTTCTTGCGCAGACGGGGAGCCTCATTAAGAGTCACCGCGGCAACGGCAGTCATGGCAAGGCCAACCTTCACCCAACAACGCTCAGTGAGGTTTGCCCTGACCTAGCGAGGTGTAAACCTTGCTAGATTGGCAAGGAGAGCCTCACAATGCTCCTCTTGTTCGGCGAGGCACCTCACCAGCCATCGACAAAAAGGAAATGGAAGGAAAAAGGAAAGGAAAAAAAGCAAAAAATATTCATGTCAACGTAGTCTTGCCATGTGAGCGGTAGACATCACCACGTTTGGGTGTGGCAACTGGATCGAACCGGCCCAAGACCGGACCGGACCGGACGGGTGGTCCGGTCCTTGAGGTGGAGGCGGTCCCGGTCCTTGGTCCCCAATAAATTGGACCAGTGACCGGGCGTATCCCGGTCCCCGGGTCACCATTCCCGGGGACCGATACCGGACCGCCCGGACCGGACCATCATAATATATAATTAAAAGAAAGAATTAGAATGTTAGCACAACTCTCTCTTGAGGATATTGCTAAAGAAAGTGAACAAATTGGTCTGGGCTCTCTTTGCCTCATATACTTATCATTCACTTATGGTTATATTTTTTTTTTTCAAGCACTTGCCTCTTTTTTCTTCATTTCGTCCTCTTTTTTTTCACTTAATGGGGCGCTATGGACCTTAGTAATGTGGACATGAACACTTAATGCAAAAGTATTCTAATTTGACAATTACTGATCGATTGAGGTTTTTTATATCTATTGTTCTATAAGAAGCTATTTTAGCGGATCCCATTGGGACCAGACCATGACCGGACCGGACCGTCAGTCCCGGTCCGATCCAGTCCTGGTCCGGTCCTTGGTCCTAGAAATTGGGGAGCCGGGGCTACGGTCCGTTCCCCAGTTTCTATGCAGGGACCGGACCGGCCCGGACCATGCACACCCCTATTCAGCGATTGCTAGCTAAAATTGACGCGAAAGGAATACATTGAAAAATTGTCCAACAACAAAATTTGGCAAATTGAAATTTTTAAGACTGAATCAACATTCTACAATAGGTTTATGACTCTGCTTGTATTTTCCCTTTAAATGAAAGATATGCGTAAACATTTGGATGATTTCCCCAATGTACTCCTTTCGGCCCAGTTTGGTTGGCAATTGCTAATAATCTTACATGGTGCAGTCAACGCTGACGTTAATAGTTTTTATAATATCTTTTTTTTGAATTTCTATTTTTTTCTTTTTCAATCTATCTTTTCTTTTTTTTTCCCACTAAGCCTAGCCAAGGTCGAAGAAAAACATTGTTAAATTTATAAAATTTTAGTAAAATCACACAAATTATTCATATCTGCATCAATTGTGTCACATAGATTAACGGACATCTTTCGTAGGACAGCCAATGTCCACGTCAATGATTTCCAGTTAAAATTAATAGAGATGACTATATTGGTAAATTGTCAAAATTTATATTGTCAAATTGAAAAGTTTAAGACTGAATTAGCATCCTCACAATATGTTCAAGACCTTTTTTTTTAATAATTATTCTCTCATCCAAAGGTTATACCTTTGGGATAATGAGATTACAAGTGCCATTTGTACGATACTCACCTGAGTGACATAATTTTTTTCGATCTTCATGACTTATGTATGACATTCATTTGAGTACTATAACTTTTTTTTATCAGTTGAATGTCATATAACTTTTCAATCGATTACTTAAGTGCATGATTTTTTAAAAATGTTCACAAAAAATTTCATATCATGTCGAATTTTCGAAACTTGGGTGAATGTTTCGTAAACGTTGATCAATTAAAAGTTATAACACTCAAATGACAACCAAGCGACCAAGGGAAAAAAAAAGCATAACCTTATCCCAGATATCTTTTTAAAAATGAATAAGCTTTTGAGCATCATTCGAATTGAAATTATGATTAGATAGGATAACGTAGGGTTAGAAATTCTCCAAATTTTCCCATTATGCCATCCAAGATAAGATAAAAAAGAACTTTGAAAATATTTTGAAGATCTCAATTGCCCATCGTAGTCTCCTGCATCACACACTTGGGCTCTCTATCAGCGTCTCAAGCCAGTTCTTTTCAACTCCCTCTGGTTCGTCTCCTTCGCCGCTAGTCTTGCATCTCCACCTCCAAAACAGTAGTCCAAGTCCTTTCGCAGTGTCACTATATCACAGGCGATTCGGACAACGACCAAGATGAACCTCGAGTCGTCGAGAGTGCTGCTGAGCAACCAGAGAAGGTAGCAGCTGCGACGAGCTAGTCGATATAAGGATAACTGACGCCGCGCGCAAAGCTCAGGTGCCACTTGATGTTGAGTCTGACGACCTCATCCTAGAGGAGGTGGGAGATTGGCAGCGAGAGTGGAGAGGAGGTGGGAGATCCTAGGGGAGCGAGTAATGAGGACAGACATGCCTTTGTTGTGGATGCTGACGCGAAGGACGAGATTCGAGGTTTTTCGATGGTGATGGTCACGTGACGTATAACATTCCTTCACATCCTCAGTTGTCGGAGTACTATCGGATGGGTGGTGATGACGACTGGCAGAGTGGTCGGAGGCGATGAAGATTGGCGGTGGCCGGAAGAAACGACAGTGGGATGTGGTGGAGATGTGGGCGACACTGGGTACGTCACTCACCGTGTCTCTTTTTGAACTTGCTGGATTCTTTTCACATGGGAAGTGCATTCGCGTGGATAAGGATAATTATCGCTCTGCCCCACTTCTGAATTTGGAAGGGACGAACCGCGTGGACAGTGAAACCAGACAAATCCCGATAACCATGGGCGATTTCCTGATCTCCTTAGCTGTCAATCAGCTAAAATAGGAGAGTAAAGGGCAAGATGGTCATTTCAGCTGGCCAATGAAACCTCTCTATCTAAAGTGTATATAAGAATGGCCAAGAGGAGAGATTGCTTGACAGACTTGCAATCATCTCAGATCCAAGAAAATCAAAGAGCCCCTCATCAGAAACCTCTTAATAAAGCTGATCCATGGCAGAAAATGGAGGAGGAGGAGGAGGAGGAGGAGAAATCAGCCAGTCATGCTCCATAATCATGAGGGATGGTGGATTGAGGAAGATGAAAGAGGAGCCCTCTTGTGTCAAAATTTGGAAGATTTTGCCAGAAATCCAGGTAAGGGGTGTGAAGTTCTTCATGATCCTGTATGGCTTTGTTCTTAAGTTTCAATTTTTTTTTTTGAAAGAAGCAAGAGACTCAAAAGATTGAATTTTGGAAACCCTTTCTAAGGACTCCTTCCATTGAAAGGAGAGAATGAGAGATTGACACAACTCCTCATCTGTTTTTTATGCTTGTTAGATTTTAAATATTTATTTTTACTTATTTTGAGAACTCATGATTTACTAAGTCTTTGGTGAAATAGGGCATATTTGTGTGGCCTTCAAATATATTATTATTTGCTTTTTATTTTTCCTTTTTCTTCCTCTTCTTTCTTGGTTGTACCATGGTAATTCTCCGATTTCTGATTTTATAAAATTGAAATCAATAATTGTCAGTCTAATTATTCTAGTGGTGGAACCACCCACGGGCTATTTATTTTTTAAAAAAATTAAACAAATTTAAACTCTTAATTATTATAAAATGTGAATATGTGTTTCAAATACTTGCAATCAATTTTAAGCACCTACATTTTAGTTCTTGATTGGGAACCGATCATCCCCACTGTGGTGGATGGGGAGTTGGTAAGCTTGAATTGTTAAGTTGAGTCAAGAACTGGTAAGCTTGAATTGCAATGGATCAAGGAAGATAAAGGAGGAATGATTAAAAAAAGAAAAAGAAAAAAGAAAAGAAAACATACAATGAGTTAGGAACATTTTTGCCATGTGAGCACCACATTAGTATGTTTGTCTTCATTTGTCCACTTAGGCAACCGTATTTTAACCTGTGCTCATTGACAGAAGTAAATATGTCACATATGTACAAATACAAGTTTGAGAAATTTTAAGTTTTCAGTGTTATGAATAAATTGGAGTCCATGTATCACAATGTCCATAAATTTTTTTGTAATCTTTTTCCATTAATTAAATATGTTAATTTTATCCCCCCCCCCCCTAATTTTTTCACATAGCAATTCGGATAGAGAGAGAAAAACCATAGTAGAATAAGACTTCATGAAAAAGATGGAACAAAACTTCATTCTTAGCTGTTTCCTGAGAAATGAGTGATTTGAAAAATATTTTTCTACAAATAAGCACTTATATTACCTACAAAATGCGAAAATATTTAAACATAAATTATTATAATAATGAAATATTTTTTCATTGACTAATCTTCACATAGCAATTCTGATAGAAAAAGAAAAATCAGAGTGGAATAAGACTTCATAAATAAGATGGAATAAGACCTCATTCTTGGCTATTTCCCAAGAAATAAATGATTTGAAGAATATTTTTCTCAAAATAATTACTTGTATTGCTTACAAAAATACAAAAATATTTAGAGATAAATTATTATAATAATGAAATATTTCTTATTGACTAATTTATATGATGCTTATAAGTGATTATTTTTTAGAAAATACTATCCAAATCATTTATTTCATTTACATTGCTTTTGAGTCACTTTCTTCTACCTAATTTTACAGCTACTTTCAAGTATATGAACTTTGGATATATAGATAATGAAATCTCTTTGTGACTTAGCTTAATCATGTACACAAATCATGACGTATATTGTTTTGCTGTTTTTGCTTGATGATACTTATTTCATTATAATTTGGATCATTACTTCGACATGTGTATAATCTTAATCCATTTCTTGAGTTGATTTTGGAAGTATAGTAAAGGTGGCAAACCAGGTCTAAGAGCCATATTTTAACTCATATTTAAAGTATGAGTCATAAATTAGTTACATTTAGTTTTAAAAACGAGCTTAAGTGCATCATAAATGAGTTACTTAGCAACTTAATCATATATGTTTCTCTAATTATTTAAGTGAGTCACAAGTAAGTTTTATGATTCCTTTTTAATTTCTTGATGTTCTAGAATTTTTTTATTTTCTTTATTTTTCTTCTACGAAATCCAGCCCTACGCCGAGAACGTGGTATTGCTAGCAGAGGAAGAAGAAAATAAGGTGATTTATACCAAATTAAGTTCTTTTTTCAAATTGGATTAAATATAAAAATATTTTATTAATATTGGTCGGATTGGGTATAAGTCAATAAATTTGTATTGCGTAAAATTGGGTCAAAATAGGGTAAAAGAGTCCATATGGGTCGGGCTATTTTTTCTCGACCCACCCATTTGACAGGTCTAAGAATACAAATACACATACTTACTAACTTAGCTAAATTAGGTGCAAGAATTGTGATCCATGTTCGACTTAAAACGGGATAATTAACCGAAATCTAATAAAAATTTAAGGGCCAAGTTTTCGATTTAAAGATTATCTTGAAATAATTATCAGTTTTAAGAATCGTAGCTCTATATATTGAATTTGATTTCTCTCTTTTTTTTAATTGCTCCCACTAATCTAAAGCCCTAACCCTTAGCCCTGGTTTTCCTCCTCTAGGCAAATAACTGATCTACAATCCCTCCTTCAGAACCCCCTAACCCTCCTCCTGGGTCAATCCGATAAGCATTATGTAGGTGAAGGTTTACAATACAACAACAATGGTGAAGGTTAACAATAATCTTGAAAAATTGGACAATTTAGTATCCCTTAATTCTCTTCCCTTCCTCTTTCTATTTATCAAGCAAATTTTCATATATAATCTCCATACCTATATATTCCAAACATATTGAATTTTATCATGAATTTTTTTTTTTTTTGGTTAAGGTAATTGTATTTTATGATGGCATTCCCATTATATGTTAGTGTGTTAATCCTTGGCACCATCTTCGAGAACACGCACGAAAAAGTCCTTGGCACTATCTGTATGATTAAATATACATAATTATTGCCAACTGGCACTTTCCCTGGTGGGCAGGTTTATGCAAATTTAATTTCAAAATCAATAATCGACACAATATGTTGCAGGCAAAATTGACTCACTGTCGAGAGAGTTAGCAAAAGTTGTTGCCAATTTCTCAACAATTAAATGGAGACAAGGATGACTATGTACAAAGAAATGCTATAACAAGACCAAAGAACTGAAAAAGGTTGCTGTTGCCGGAGATGCTACTTTTGGTGTTAGTATCCTCTTCCCTGCTTTGATCCGATCGGATGTTGATTAAATTATCATACTACTGTAGATAGATCTCCTTCTCATCTGTAACAAGTCCTCTAAATCTTTCGTTGCTTGATCGACTGCATAGACTATCATCTTTTTAATCTGTTTCACAGAGATATCAGAGAAGGGTAAGAATGGCTTAATCACGAAAAAGCAAAAGACGCCACGGCCAAACATATAAGGTGATATTATGTGTTACCTCAAGTTTGTCCTCTCTGGCTCTATGATTCCTCGGAAGTTGTCTGAACTCCTCAGTCAAACGGAGGCATTGATCGATATTCTCAGGAGAGACAAAGTCGGCGGCAACTTTTGTGCATGACTACATGAAGAATGATGATAGTGCCCACAAGTTAGAGGACTTCAATTCAAAAGTAACGGTACAGGTAAAAGATTTAAAGAAGCAGTCTATTTACCTTCAGATTTCTAACTTGGTGGGGGCATCCGGCGGGAATAAAAACTGCTTCACCTAAGTGTTGTTCGAATGTCCATGGTTCAATTCCTACAAAGTTTTGAAAGTTAACGTTCACCATTGGATACAGTATTGGAGAAAAATTCATCAGTTTCAGCATATACTAACCAAATTCCTCCTTCAAGTTCCTCTTGTGCTCCAAAGTAAGATAGAACGACTGGTCATGGATAGGATGAATGACCTGATAATAGAGGGAGTATCAGATACAAGAACATAGCTTACTTATGTATATGCAAACAACAGGGGCAGCATAATTGTGCTGGGAAATTCACCTCTTTAACTGGAGCGCAAAATGTATGCCTGAACTCGTTATGGTGCTTGCTAAGATATGCCTCCAACTTGGGGACGTCCTCTCTCCGGAAAATGTCCCACAATGCACCGCCTCTTTGCTTGATTTCTTGGTCAGAACAGAGATTGTTTCTGCATTTCTCTTTTTCTTTTTCCTGGCCATCGAGGCTTTCAAGATTCCCACCTTGGCATCCTGTTGCATCTAGATTAAGCTTTTCATGTGCTTGACATCGAAGTTCCTTCACATCCTGTGCTTTGTGCTTCTCTTTCAAGGTTCTCACTGCAGATTGCTGCTCTTCACTTAAGGACACCTCTACTGTGTGTGTCAGGATATTCACCTGCCAGGTGGCCGCATGTCAACACAACGCATGCGAGTGTATGAATGCAATGCATCTTCAAACTGAGCTGTGCCATCTAGTGCCTTACCGAGTGGACATTGGGTGGAATTTTCAGTCATATGGAAAGAAGCAATTACTGTACTGGACAATATCAGCAACTTTCACCTCTAAATCGTGCTTATTATGGATACATTTTCTCTACTGATTTGTCAAACCTTCCGTTCCAGATTTCTTTAAATGTTGCATGTATGTAATCATAATGATAATGAATAATCCAGTGATTCATGCAACATTTTTGAAGAAGGCGCACCGCATCTGACATATCGCAGTGAAGCTTGGTCACAGAGTCGCCTCTTCCTAGCTCTTCTGCAAAACCATAAGCAATATAGGTCTTCGGTCCCATGTCTGGCTTCATGACACTTGGCGGTAACTTCACAGCCAGGTTGAGGAAGCCAGACCGAGGGTCAGTATAGGCATGAAATGGCAGTGCAGCTATGAACTCATCACAGTGGCGCGGTAAAAGATCCTCAAACTTGTCTGAAGGAGGCCAGTCCTTCAGCTTTAGCATCTCAGGCCAAAAGTTGGCATATCTTCGCCCTCTGAGTAGCCTTTGAAAAATTGGCGTGTACTAATGGCCACCTGAAAGTTCAATCGAGTGTCATATACAAAACAATCAAGGTATGATAAAAGATGATCTTAAATGCACGAAAAAGAAAATGAGATCCACTTGAGCTTGAAGGTTCCAAATAGATTATAGAAAAAAATGAGAGCAGAAAAGGATGATATGATTCAGTAGTTTCAGTTTGCTCATATATTGTGTGTACTTACTAGATTCTCCTAAAACAATGTCTCCAAATATCTCTTAAAATTGTAAGTATCCTGAGTACATTGACAAACAGTATTATGTCTTTACATGTTATTTACAAAAAATTAAAGGTGGGATAATGGTATTTACTTCGCAACCGGCTAGGCAGTCAATGGCTCTGACTTCGGAAAATTTTGAACCAGACGCTGAATCCATATTTTCACATAGTGCACGCCACATTACCATGGGTTCCCAGCTCAAACCAGGGGTCCGCTCTAGAACATTTCGAACAATGACAGGTCACCTTTAATCCAGTGACTTCGGAAGCACAGAAGCTCCTCTTCATCCAAAATTGCACTTGATGCCGGACAATACAAGTAATTGTCATTGGAGCCTTCTCTGGATGCGGCTTTCCATAGCATCTTATCCCAGTTTCAGAGCAATTATGCTTCTGAGTGGTATCTTCAGTTTTGCCAATTTCCAGCAAGAATCTTGCTCGCAACTCAAGCCTGCTTATCCAATCTTTATCATGTATGCGCTTGAGCTCTAAGTTACGATTACCACATCCACCCATCTCACTTGGAGCACAGTTGATGCTCCCATCACCGTTAGCTTTTTCCATTCAACGGTTTGAGCAACATGACTTAGAGAAGTTTCTGTATGTGGCACAAGATCTATGTCATGAATTGCCAACAGGCTCTCCACCATGAGTATAATCGATGCATCTGTCCTCATACTGAAGCTTCACCTCAGCGCGGGAAGGAACTTTCCCCTGACGAATTTCTTGGCAGCATTGAGACAAGTTCAAAGGAGCACTCTGGACACCTTCTATGAAAGTCTACAATTGAAGTAGCACAATTGTCGCTGCTCCCAAAAAAAAAAAAAAAAAAGGACATTTTGTTGGTCACATAGAATGAAAGCATGCAGAAGTATGCCATATCGCATGCTGAACCTCTTACCAGTAGACCGCTCCCAGTTGTGACAAAGAGACATTGTACTTTCAACTCATTAGCTGGCGTTCCTGAATATACTAGTCATATAAGTCACGTACTAACATAATATAAAAGGCTAAGCAAGTTTTAACATCTATACCTTGTATGTTAGCTTCAATTTGTGTCTCTCATTTGTTCTTTGCAAATTTGGCTTAAAAAGGAATGCAGTGCTCTCATTATGTACTTCAGATGCTCAACCAA
>JAGVVM010007539.1:0-23794 GCA_019149425.1 Psidium friedrichsthalianum
AATTTCTGGAATTATTTGATTATTTCTAAAAATGAATTAACAAAAGAAACCCTAGATTCCAGAACTAATTTTCAAGATTATTTCATCGAAATGGAGGAGAAATTAAACTAAAAATATTGATATTTTTTGGTAATTTCTGGGCTTCAAATGCTATTTTTTATTAGTTTTTATTTATTTCCTAAATTTCTGAAAATCATTAAAATAAAAAATGCAAAAATAAGAGGAAAAATTATTTTTTTTGCTCAAGTTGGTTCCCTAGGCCAAACAAGTTCCCAAAGTTGATTTTCGTAATTTTCTGACTTTTTATTAATTTTTATGCATTTTTTGAAAATAAAATGACAGAAAATCGAAAAATAAGGAAAATTATTTTTTGCTCAAAATTGTTACCTAGGCCATGCCAAGGTCCCCAAAGTTGAGTTTTCAATTTTCTAAATTTTTATAGGATTTTCTAAAAAATTTGAAAAATGAAAAAAATGGCAGAAAAATATTGAAAAATAATGGGGAAAAATTATTTTTTGTTCAAAATTGGTTCCCTAAGCTTAGCCTTAGGTCCCCTAAAGTGTGATTTTTCAATATTTTCTCACTTTTTTTATGGATTTTTAGAATTTTGAAAATAAAAATCGATCAACATAAAAATCAAGTGTCAACATTCATGTGGTCCCTTGAAAAAAAAGGTTTGTTTAAATTTTGGACCAAAAAATGTTAGTCGAAGGGACCCCTCCCCTAGGCAAACCATGTTTATTTATTGGTGGAGTCCAGTTGGTTTTGGTTTGCCCCTTTCATATTATAGGGAAGGAACAATGAGAAATGAGAATTTCAAATCACCATCTACATAAGCTGGGTCCCAAACAATCCACCAACTACAATAAGCTGTTCCCTATAACTTTTTTGACCCTCGTCAATCATCCATCTCAGGTATATGCAGCGTTTTTAATCCTCGCCGAGTGGCTATGTCCATGGGGAAAGAAAGCAGGAGGAGAGAAAGAGAGAAAGGGGGAGGGAAGAGCAGAGGGGGAGAGAGAAAAAAGGTGAAAGCAGAGAGAAAAGAGAAAAAGGGAAAGGGGGAGAGAAAGAAGCAGAGAGAGGAGGAAAGCAGAGAGAAAAAACTTAGAGTGGAGGAAAAACTAAAAAAAAAGAAAGGAAAAAAAAAGCAGAGAGGGAAAAGAAAATTGAGAAAGAGATGAGAAGAAAAATTAAAAAAAGAAAAACTTACAGTTGGCCGGCACCAACTCTCCTCCTAAAGGTATAAGGGTAAGTAGCAATTTAAGATTTCTTCTCCCAAAAATCACTGCAACTAACCTATATACAATGACCTGGCTTTCCCCGGCTATCCAGCTACCATACAAGAATCTAACTCGTACTCCCATCCCCCCTCCATTTTTTTCAAAGGCATCAGAAATTACAAAAAATTTTAAAGAAAAGATATAAACGAAAAAGAAAATGATTAAAGCATATTGAAAAAAATCTTTCTTTTGTGTGCTTTAGTAAATTAAATTTAAAGAAGTGCTTTAGGTAAATTTAGTAGGGTTTTATTTCATGTGGTCCTTGAAAATTTGACCAAAATGTTAGTCGAAGGGACCTAGCAACCATGTTTTTATTTATTGAGTGAGCCCTTTTCAAGTTCATAGAAAATGAGGAAATTTCAAAAATATTTTTGTATAGACTCTCAGCCAAATTGTGTAATCTCAAGTCGTAACACATTGAGGCGTGACTGTTACAAGTTGTTTCTTGGAAGAAAAAAGTAAATGGATACCTTAGTTCTCATTTTCATCGTAAATTTAATGCAGACGTTGCCAATTACAACCATCGAACTGAAATTGACATCATTGTCTCTTGATGATTGACATATTCTCATGGATGAGAAGGCTGATAGGCTTCGAAACATGTACAGAGGAAAGGCATTTTGGAATCTCTCAATTATTTTTGAACAGCGTATGCATTTTTTCCCCTGTTTTTCGATGTGCTAGTATCCTTAGATTTTCTTTGGATGTGTTATAATCTAATTATGAATCAATTTAGTTGTTTGCTGTCAGAATGTTTAGATGTTATATTGTAGATTGACATCTTTTTCCTTGGTCGCTTGTACAATGCATTTTTCGTTTTAGGTTGAGGTTTGGGGGCTTTTTTTTCAAAGACAAAATGGGGTTCATTCAATGTCCTTTTTCACCTTCTGGTCATCGTTGGTGTCCATTTGGGGTGCAGCGGAAGTTCAAGGTCAAGAGGAGAGTGCACGACATCGAGAAGGATCGGGTGCAACAACCTCGACCCAAAGCCACTTTGTTCGAGCAAAACTGAGCAAAACCGAGGCGCACGCGCAGCTTGAACTAGAGTTGCCCATTAGTGACAGGGCTTCTTCTTCTTCTTCTTCCTCAATCATCAGCAAAGTGATAAAGAAGATATGTTCCTCTTGAGCTTTGGTGCAGCATATCCTGGTCTTTATCTATTTACAAACACTTCAAGATTTGTGCACCCAATTGGAAATGTATCTACTCATGTATATGAACGACAAAACATTGAACTCACGATCCATACCTTGAAGCAGGTTATTTCAAGATGATGTTAAATTTTGCTGGTATTTTCTTAGATAGTCATCCAATTAACCCCAATTTAGATTTTTATGCAGAGATCTGCATGAGATTTATTTGATTACTCTATATTAATCAATACATCATCTATTAACAGTTTAGCATTTTTTTATACAGAGATTCTGAAATGAGATTTGATTACTCTATATTTTCAAAAAATTCTTTTAGTGTACTTTCTCTATATGAAAACATTTATATGCAATCAGCATAAAAAAAACATTGAAATTAACCTCACGAGTCAAAAATTGTGATTAACTTCTGTATGCCCAAATGAATTTTCGAATCAAAAAATTTAGATAAGAAAATCAATGCCAAACTAAATTTTAATGAATATGAAAAAGTGGATGAAATCTAAATTCGGAAATATTGAATTCTTCAAATAATCTAGAATTTTGGAGCTTAATCCACAATTTAAAAAAAAATTAAAAAAGCACCGACCCAAACTGGCCCTAAAAATGAGATGAAATTCAGGCGTCAGGCCAGGCCAAGCTCAGTACTGTTAAGTTTTGGGCCAGGTCGTGCCTTCATGAGACCCAGCCCGACCCCAGCCCATTGACACCACATCACAAATCATGAGATACAACTATACAGGGCATCAACAAGCATGCCCAATCTGTCATCTGGTTATACCGGCAAAATGGTACAGCCGGCAATACTTGCACTTGTTTCATTTGCAAATCGATGACATTAATTGTAATTCGAAAGAAGGAAAGTCGAGTAAAGGTTCAGAAGTATGCTCTTTTACATTGAGAAACACAGTCAAGACAGATGCCCTCACGTCCCCAAGACACGAGTTTACAGGGACATCCCAACTTCAACTAGAGACATGTGACTCAAATGATCCTTACCCACCTCCATCAGAACAGGACATGTATCACTGGAAGAGAGATTCTGGATTCAAGATCGGTAGGATGTTAGATATGCTGAGGCCAACTCACGCTTTATCATCCTCCTAGACACCCCCCAAACCCAAAAGCAACCCAAAACACCACCCATCACACCCCCCCAAAAAACCCAAAACCACATAAAGACAAACCCAAAAAAAAAAAAAAAAAAAACAAACACAACACAACACAACAACCCAACCACAAAACCGAACCCAAACCAAAAAAAAGATACTTTTCGGTGATCCCGGGAGCACTTTTCTATCCCCCAAAGCAAGTGCTTTTCGACATATTGAGAAAATTATAGTGATAACAAGAAGGAAGTTCGTAAAACTGGCCCACAGTGATTGAGTTGGTGGATGAGGATCGAACCAATGGCAATTTAAAAATACCTCAGACAATGAGGAAGAGACAATTGACACTTCTTGTGAGTAATCAAGACATGAAGCTCTTGACCCTGTCAAACTTTTCCATTAGAGTTTTATTGCTGTCCCCTCTCCATGTTGGTTAGTAGAGCAGTAAAAAGTTCTCCAAACAATCCACCAACTACATAAGTGGGGTCCCTACTTTTAACCTCGTCAATCACCATCTGCAGTATCCTCACCGAGTGGCTATGTCCAGGGAAAGCAGAGAGAAAAACTTAAGTGCCAACTCTAAAGCGTAAGAGCAATTTAAGATCTTCTCAAAATCATGCAACTATACAATGACCTGCTTCTGCTATCCAGCTACCATACAAGCATCTAACTCGTCCTCCCATTCAAAGCATCAGAAATTACAAAAAAGAAAAGATATGAAAAAATCACTGGGGCCAAAGTAATTTGAAATTGGACAGCATAGATCTTCGTTGGCGTCACTATACAATACAATGCTCTCTGCATTAAAAATCATTATCCTCAACAGCACTGTAATACCATAGGGGGTGATTTTGACACAAATGCTAGGATGCATGATGGAAATAGAAAAAACTAAGTTTGTGACGTCTGCCAACATCAATAAAACCGTATGGTCAATTCATTCAAAACAAAATCTGTTGAGGAGGAGATCAGAGAAATTTTTCAAATTGAAGGGTCTGAGTAACAATCCCCAGAAAAAAGAGATGCATTTATATTATTGCAATTTAAGAAGAAATCAATTTCTTGCAACAGTCCTGGACCCTCAGTGCATTGACAAAGGGTTTAGGTTAATGTACTTGAAACTGACTAAGTGACAGGTCGCCAAGAAGTATTTTTCCATCATATGTTGGAAAGGCATAAATTCAGGACTTTGATCAGTGTAGCTTCTCACGTGACAGATTTGCAAGAGCCCTGTTGATAGGCACGTGAATTATGGAAGGTATCTTCTTCTATGGTTATAAGAACCTTGAGGAGACCCTATGCAGACAAGGGACAACAAATACTTGACAGCTTATATTTGAGCCATTCTATCAGCTCAAATGTGTACATACTTCAAAAAAATCTAGGCACATCTTGGTTTGTTGGGGATAGAGATTTGATTTTTCTCTCTTTGCATTTTCCCTTTTTACAGTGTTTGAGAGAATGTAAGTTACACTATATCTAATGTACAAAGTGAGCACTTGTCCAAAGATATAAAAGTGCAAATCAACAAGTATAACCCAATACAGTAATACATGAAGGCACATGAACAACCATATCTATTATTTACTTGCAACTACCCACCTATTGTTCCATAAAATTCTTCAATGCTACATTGAAAGTTCAATACAGTAATGCTAAAACTGCAAGGAACAAAGAAAATGTGACACAACACCTATGAGAGGATACGCTTACATTGTCACAGCCTTTTGCTGGGACATGCAACTCTCTGAACCTTTGGCCTAGTGTCAGAACTGTGGACCTCAGGACTTCCTTTAATCAGTCATAAGCAGATATAAGATTTATTTAGTCATGTAAGAGAAACTACAACAGTTTGAGAACCAAATCTCTCTCCAAATCTACAACAGAATGTGGAGCATGAAGGTTTGCCAGATCGAACAAAAGCAGATTACTTGCTGCTGCAGATCTCATTCCTTTAAATCCGGACAACTAAACCAGTCGGTGTCTTAACTGTTTTCAGGTGACCTGAGCCAATCAAATCGCGAAGATGAAATCTCATATCGAGGGAAGACAGTCGAAGTCTCTTTTTCTCTAAAGGTGCCAACATCATTTCTTTGTACCTCCTACGGCTTAATAGAGAAAGGAGTTCCTTCCTCCCCTAGTCCAGGAAAGAAAAGAAAAGACAAATAGTTAGTCATAGTTTTGTCTAGGTTGCGAACTCTTAGATGGATTTCTTTGTAAATGTTCAAAAGCTCTTTTCACGTGTTTGAACATTAATGTTATATCGAAATTAGAGATTTTAATCATCCATTTTTAAGTACTCCAACATTTCTAAGCTAGAGCAAATCCAACAACAATTGTAATGGTTACACTGACATTAACGCACTATTGGATACCACCAAAAGGCCAGAACACCTAGTTCCACCTAGCTGTGAGAAATGCTTAAGTGCTCTAAAAGATCAAATTTAATCTCTATCATCTTTTGTAGAAGTCAATTTGAGATTGAGGAATCTGGGTAACCAACTGCCTAGAGGATAGCCATTATGTTCATGTAATTGATGGAAATTACTCGGAGAAGAGTAAAAGAGAGAGAGCAGCCTACATACTCAAAAAGTTTCAGCATTATTTGACCATGAAGAAACCATGTATTAAATACACTTTGTGCTCTAGTTAGACTACTCGGAAGAATTCAGAATAAGATATGGTAATTATTTACTAATTTGGAATATCGGAAAAGAGCAATGCTAGATATCCTCAGATTAATTTACTAATTTGGTATGCAACAACACTTAACATACCAATTTCGTAGAGAAATGACATGATCAAGCTTTTTTTGTGTGTCAACATGCAGAATGATATGGATCATGCATGTGAAAAGTAATTCCTGCATTCTCCTTAGTTTCATGAAGAAATCTTCAACTATAAGCACCCTTCTCTTTTTATTGAGACTAAGGGTTTATGATATACAGAAATTATTTATCCACCCTCATTCTATTATCACGCACCATTTAAATTCCAAATATACGTGGTCATAAGTAATATGTGATTACTATTGCAATGTGTTGGCACCAGAATGCTCATATGCTATGTTGGAATTGAGGCACGGGAAAAATATAAAACACGTGCATGGAACAGAATAGTGCTGTCTATTCCATTACCTTCTATCATGTATTTTTGCAATTTGAGGCAATAATCTTTGTACTCCACTGATGAAGCAAGCCCACGTGATGTTACAGATTAATCATAGTCATATAGGATCCATGTCTCAGAGTCTCGACAAAATAGAAGTGTCGGCTGTCAACTGCCTAATGCACCTACAACTGCCGATTGGGACCAGCTGTGAAGTGAAAAACTAGAAGAGGAGTTGAGAAGATGTGATTTATAATGAAGATTTAAGGTAAACAGCAGGGATTGGGCCAAAAGAAGGTAAAGTGCAGGGAAAAGACATGGGAAAGATCTCAACTACTTGAATGTTATGTAGGTTATAGATCAGGACAAAGCAGAATGGCTTAAGAAAATCCATGTAGCGACCCAAATTTAGTGGGAACACACTTGATGAAACTGTAGATTTGTATTCAGAGGGTACTAGCAATGGAGATTATGAGAGTGCATGGATGGAGCTTTTTGTGCTTATGAAAGAATGATTGTTAACTTTTAATGAAAATAAAAGCACAATCCTTTCCAATTTTTGACATTTAATTATCAACTTATGTAATTGTGATATTTCGGTTATTGGTGCTTTTAACCATTTTTAACCTCTCCTACTAGGCTATTAATTGAAGTTTAAAGATGCCAACAATGAAGGAATGACATGCTTTTTCCGTATACCTGGGAGAGCCCTTTAAGTATTGAACCCACATTTGGAATTGCAAACCAGTACATGCTTGGATCAATAAGTTGGCGAATCTGACAAGTGACCAATAGTGTCAGAAAGAAACATACTCAAGAAAGTCGAACATTGTGCGAGATTTAAAAAATAAATCTAGACAGTGTATTGGTTGATCTTTTCAAATTTTGCTGAATTTGGCAGTGTTACATGCATGATGCATTCACTATGGAGATATGTACAAGGAACAGCAAGACATTTGTGCTCAACAAATTCATCTACAAGGGACCTCATATATCTAAATCTAATAAATTGTAATATTCGAGGAAATTTATCCCAAAATTGAAACCAATTTTGGTTTATGGTTCTTTCCAAAGAAAACGCAATGTTTTCTTTGGAACTGCACTTCTTCCTTTACTTTTTTTTCCTTTTGTGTAGAATGTGACAAAAAGAGAACTAGTTGATTGCCATAATTTGTGAAGAGAACTAGTTGATTACCATAATTTGTGAAGAGAACTAGTTGATTACCATAATTTGTGAACAAGACATACATAGAGAATTACTCAGATGTTGTTCATCCGGCATAAGCTACCCTCAGCTTCCTAGTAGCTTACAGTGTCCTTAATTGTTCCTAACGCGTACATTCAAAATGGTATCCATCCTTAAAGTTCACAACCATGGAACCAAGGACCTTCAAAAAAATTGAAAATGGATAAAACACAGAGAATGGATTGAGAAGGATATATAGCATTTTTAGTTATGTTGGTTCTGTTTACCTATCACTTCACTTAGTTTCGCGTTATTTTAACATAGACCAACAAAAGATTTAGCAATTGTAGAGAGGTGATCACGATCTGAAAAAACCAACTATTAGCATATTGCCGATGTGAAACCATCAAGATTGCAGACATTATTAGCATATACGACAAAGGGGACTTTTTAATGACGAAATAATCACTGCATATCCACTTACAATAACTCCTCCGTTAATGAGAACAGAGATCTGATTGTCTTTCACCTTCCCTCCTAGTGACAGAAGAGAGCACTGCCACAAGTGAGTATAATTATGATCAGGTGTGCAGAGAGCATGAAGTAAACCAAAATTTGACAAACATTGGGGTCACAACAGCTTGGTCGGGGCTATCCTAATTTTAGTTTCAACGGTCTAAGCCATCTCTCCAATATATCTTTCGACAATGAAACAATGCTAATGCACGTATACAGTTGGACTCACATGTTTTACCAAGCAACAGAGTTCAATAAAATTCAAGCAAAATAAGAACTCCAGCAACTCCACACCAGGCAGCCAATTGGTTCGAAAGATTCAATCTGCTATTATGCATCATACCTAGCTAGCCATATCCCTTCAACATCAACATCAAAATCATTTTTATCCCAAACCAGCTAGGATCGACGGTCGATGAACCCGAAGAAGAAAGCATAAAATATACTAAAACAAAAGCAAAAACAGGATACCAAAAAAAAAAAAGGAAAAGGACTAAACAGGGCAATCTAGAATATAGAAAATCCCCCCCTACAATGCAAATAACTTTCCCCCACTCTGTCCTTAGACAGACCGTACGCCAATCTGTTTCTCACTCCATCAAATCTTATTTTACTACCTTCCTCCAACTAAGTTTCGGTTGACCTCTTCCTTTTTTCATGTCATGCTCTCAGTAACAAACTTCTGTTCTTACCAAGGCATCTAGGGATCTATGAAGAATATGTCCAAATCATCTCAATTTATGTTCTCTCATCTTCTCTACCACTGCTACTATACCAACTTTTCGTCGAATGTCGTCATTTCTTATCTTATCCATTATCGTATAACCACAAATCCACCTTAACATCGTCATTTCCGTTACCCCCATTTTATGATCATGTTTCTTTTGTACTAGCCAACATTCAGCTTCGTATAGCATTGTAAGTCTTATTGTTGTTCTATAAAATTTTCCTTTTAGCCTAAGAGGAATTTTGTGATCACACAAAAATATACTAAAACAAAAGCAAAAACAGGATACCAAAAAAAAAAAGGAAAAGGACTAAACAGAGCAATCTAGAATATAAAAAATCCCCCCCTACAATGCAAATAACTTTCCCCCACTCTGTCCTTAGACAGACCGTACGCCAATCTGTTTCTCACTCCATCAAATCTTATTTTACTACCTTCCTCCAACTAAGTTTCGGTTGACCTTTTCCTTTTTCATGTCATGCTCTCAGTAACAAACTTCTGTTCTTACCAAGGCATCTAGGGATCTATGAAGAATATGTCCAAATCATCTCAATTTATGTTCTCTCATCTTCTCTACCACTGCTACCATACCAACTTTTCGTCGAATGTCGCCATTTCTTATCTTATCCATTATCGTATAACCACAAATCCACCTTAACATCGTCATTTCCGTTACCCCCATTTTATGATCATGTTTCTTTTGTACTAGCCAACATTCAGCTTCGTATAGCATTGTAAGTCTTATTGTTGTTCTATAAAATTTTCCTTTTAGCCTAAGAGGAATTTTGTGATCACACAAAAATCCCGATACGCTGTTCCATTTCATCCAACCTACTCTGATTCTATGGTTGACATCCTCATCAATCTCTCCTCTCTTTTGCAAAATTGATCCCAAATATCTGAAAGTATCTTTTTTTTAGGTACCTTCTGTCCAAGCATATATCCACAGAACTTGATCTCCTCCTCTTGTCGTGGCGAACTCACACTTCACGTATTCCGTCTTACTCCGACTTAACGTAAATCCTTTAGACTTTAACATGTTTTTCCATAATTCTAATTTAGCACCAACCCCAACCATGGTCTCATTAATAAGCACAATATCATTTGCAAATAGCATACACCATGGCAACTTATCTTGGATATCTTTTGTTAGCTCATCCATAACTAGTGCAAAAAGATAAGGGCTCAAAGCCGAACCTTGGTGTAAACCTACTATGATTGGAAAATAACTTGATGTGCCATTACAAGCCTTCATACATGTAGTAATACTATCATACAGATCATTGATTGCCTTTGCTTATGTATGCTTACATAGCCTATCCCACGCCAAGGCAAAGGAGGAGGGTTGGCATCGGACGTAGCGAGCCTATTCCCTATGAGATGAACCTCTTAGATTTTTCATTGGAGCGTACCCTCCTTAGCCATATCCCTTTACTTATGGATAATGGAGGGAGAAATTTTCCTATCATTAAAGAATTGAATTTATCATACTAACGAAGCATGATGTTCTTTTTATAAGCACCACTTTAAAAGAGGATTCACATGCTCCTAGCACTTCTGTTCATTAAAGTAGCACAAATAAGCTGTGGAGAGTGCTAGAGATGGCACCATCAAAAAATTATGGAAGATAAGAAAAATATGAAAAGTCTAAAATAACACTGCCCTATGTTGATGTGAGAATAGAACCAAGGCATTCACATAGGACTTGTGGCAAAGGAGCACCCTATTAGTCCAGTAGAGAAATATAAGTTTGGGTGAAGAAGTTCCCACCTTATAAAGTGCTCTGTTACAGAACAATCATAGAACTTGTTTCATGGAAATAAATCATCATAGAGGACGACACGGAGTGCTTAGTATTTAATGCATTTGAAAAATTAGTGGAACTCATGGCACCGGTCTTGGAATCCATCATAGAAATCAGATAAGGTCTCTAAAATGGTGACCAAGGATGGAAGCTGGGTCAACTTTCAACACAATACCTGATGCGGAGATCAAAGACGGAGACTGGAGCTACCATCTGTTTTCAAAAAACTTTTCAATCCATTTTCACAGCAAACTAAAAACACTAGAAAGATTGGTGGACCTAATGGAACCAGTCCTTAAACCGAAATTTAATAAGTTTGCTAGCGTTAGGATCGACAATGGAAGCTGGCTCGGTTTCAGCAGGATATGTATTGTGGAGATCAACACTAAAACTACAACTAACATTTGGTTTCACTAATACTCGTTCACATTTTCGAGAAAACTAAAGGTGACAACCTCTTATATATACCTGGAGATATACATGAAAGTAACTCCATAAAGAAGGGGTAAAAGGATGAGCATGGACAGAAGAGAAGCTACACACGGATGTGCGCAAGACAACTCAAATAAACTTAGCTAAAATTGCCAGGTCTCCCTCTTCTTGTTCAGGCTCATCATAAGTACACTATGGTCTAGGTCCGATTCAACAACTCCCAAGATAGAAACATTTAAAACCAGACATGAAATTAATGAAAATTGAGTGACTCACAAGGTCTTGGTGTGAAATGTTTGGTTCCAGCCTCGTGTCAATTACATGTATCTTGAACCACTCAAAAACTTCAAGATCATGTACATTCTTTTCCTCCATTCTTTTCACGACTCTTTCTATCTATAGGAAGCCAAAGATAAAAACCAAAACCATAGAGAATATATCAATACATAGCTTACACATGACTAAATTTGAAGTGCAGCATGCTCAAACTCCACCTGCAAAATTCAAATCCTCCAACTAGGCGCTTTCAACAACATAGAAACAGAGTGTTCATTTTGAGTTATATGAGTACAAGTAGGATCCTATGCAACTCACCTGATTTAAATAATCATCTAAGAACATTATGGCATGATCGTCCTGTCCAGTATTCAGTTTGAATATGCGCAAAACCTTTGTCCTTCTCAGGGACTGCAATTAGTAATTCATATCAAATATCAATTGACTCGAACTTTGGACAGAAGAACAGGGGCAACAGAGAGAGGACGATTAAAGTCAAGGGACATAATGAATGCAAGTACAAATTGGTCAAAGCATTGATTACACACATCACAAGAAAAGTGAGTGCTTTGATAATTAAAAATTTCTTTTATTGGTTGGTTGGCAAGTGTCTTAAGGGAACTTACTAACAAAATCCACCCACACGTGCGGTCTTAAAAGAAAAAAAAGGTGACTACTTTATAAATACTGAAGCCAGTAAATTTTTCAGCAGTTCTAACCACAGTTCCACAATGTAAAGCAAGTGATTGGTTCTTTGTGACTTTTTCTTTTTCCATAATAAAAATCAAATTTTCCTCAGCATAATTGTCATCTATTATGCCACCTAAGATGTGCTCATTAAATGATCAGATCAAGAAACATTACTTCATTCTGGATTAACAATGTGAGGATGGAAACATGGCTGGGGCAAGAAAAGAGAGTCCAAATATAATGTCTCCATGTTCCATGAGTACAGTTTATGACACCTTCAAATGTGTCTGGGTCAAAATCTTAAACTAAATATCGATATGTTTATGATCAAGGTAGGAGGGAAGGTCAATCCCAGAAAACCGCTGTTTCTGTCCACATAATTTGTGTAATGATCTTATTTGTGACTATTTGACATTTCATTTTCAATTCAACCCTCCCTGACCTGAAAGTACTAACATCTGTGAAGAATACTCATCATGAAGGAGCTTTCCAATGTCAAAGAATCTGACTGATGTTTCTTCCACAAATAGTGTGCACCATCAATCGACTGCACATGACCTTTCAAGCAGATCGCTGTAATTAAAGAGCCATCGTTCTCTTACTTGTTTGAACGTATCATTAACACTGCAAGTGATCCATTCAAATCAAAAGTATTTTTCTCTAGCTTGCCATTTTCTGAATTGACTCTTCACTGGTGCTAATACATATGAGCGAGAGAGATGCAAGTTTACCTCTAACTCTCTATCCACCTGAGTTCTGTCCACGACGCTGCTATACAACTGTGACCGCAAAACAAAAGGCCGAATCGAGACCTGAAAACGCAACAATTGCTAAAAGAAGAAACAACGGAGAACACACATGATTGTCAATACTTGCAAACGTAATACAATCAGGACTCCCCAACCTTGTCGATGTGAGGGAATTGAGCTCGCATCATGCGAAGCGCCACTAGGGTGTCGCTGAAAGTGAGACTCTGCTCTGCCAATCAAACGCGGCGAGAATCATCAATTAAACAACACCATCGTCCGGCGAATGGAACAGGACAAAGAGTGAAAAACAGCACAGAATGATTGGAGATTGTAGCTCACCTAGAGACTCAGATGCGGTGATTTCAGCGTCATCAGCCGCCGCCGCCGCCGACGCCTCCTCCTCGTCCCGTCGCCGTTTCGTTCCCTTCGATGGCGACGAAGATGATGGAGCTTGCATCGACATTCGGTTTTGGCGTTCGGTTTCCGGAGCTTGCTCGCTACTCAGTCTCGGGCTGAAAAATTCGTCGGATGGTTCGCGCTAAATTGTGCAGAAAACAAATGAGAAGTGAAGGCCCTGTTCCATGGGGAATTACACATTAGTCTTGCTTTTGCTAGGAATCTTTACATTTCGCTCCTTGCAATCTTGTGGGCTGATTTCAAATGCTATCATCTAGTTTTCATTTCCATTTTAATTAATGAAAGTATTGATTCCAACCAAAAAATAACAAATAAAAGCATCGATGAGTTTTTTTTTTTTAAGTGGATGAAAGTGGTTACTTCGATATTTTTAAGTGGATGTAAAACATATAATTTACATTGATGATCGTATTTATCATTTTTTTATTATTTTGAGCTAGAATAATTATGATCGGTGTTGATTTTCATTCTCTATGAATACACAGGATCTAATTCGGTGCAGCCTAGTCCAGTCTTATTGTTTGTTCATGCACGGTAAATAATAAGCACTCACAAATATAATCTAGACTTCATCTTTCTTGGACCTTCCCAAATATTTCTCTCTCCCCCCCATCTCTAGAAAAACGTGCCCACCAAACCAATCGTGACTCTCTCATCTTGCTTATGCTCTCTCATCTCTCCGTGATCCCGAAACTCTAGCGTCCTCTTCGACGCGCGATCCCAACTCCCATTTGAAGGGAAGTAAGAGTCGCCAATCTTCAAGCTTGAGAGATCCGTAGATGAAAAATCCTACGAGATCGCAATCGTTGGCTAAGGGGCGGAACTTGGTTCTCTATATTGAGGCAAATGTGCTAAATTAATGGGTTGAATTGAATTTGGATAGATCTAAATGAGTTCAATCCAAATTCAATCATTTAATTCATATTGATCCATTTATGTTCTATAAACTCAAATCCACCCATATAAACTCCTCTTTTTTTTTACTATAGCAAATTAAACACGATTCTAGCAAATTTAAAATATATTAAAATTAATTTTTTTTTAAAAAAAGTTCCTCCGACTTCCCCTCGGCCAGATATAGAACGAGTATTCTCCCGCCCACTGGAGACCAACCCGACAGCCGCAGCACCCCGACCACCCCCTTTGTCTGCGGTGCAAGTGGGCGTTGCCTCCCCCTCCTCACCCCCTCAGCCAAGCTCCAGCCAGTCCTTTCCCCACCCCTCGCTTTCAGCCTCCCCATCTCACAACTTCACAGTTTACACATTAAGCAAAGGGAAAATACGAAAAAAGAAGAAGGGTGAGCTAGCGATGTCTCTCTTCGACCCCAAAAAAAAACAAAAAAAAAACCTAGCGATGTCTCCTCAAAAACGTATGCTATTAATAAATCGAGGTTCCTTAGCTTTCTCATCATCTGCAATCATCTCCAATCCATGATATCTGCACCTTCTGTCTATTGTGAGCCGGGATGAGAAGAGCCGGCGTGACCTCCACCCATGGAGGTCACGCCGATTCCCTTCGCCATACCGCTGTCGCGATTTCCGATTTCGATTTTAGAGGTTAGCATTTGGTGAGGAGAAAGCTCGATTGGGTTTAGATCCGATTGAAAATCCTGGAAGAAAGGAAAATTCCAGAGATTGAGACTTCGAGAGAAAGAGAGAGATTGTTTGGCGTTGGAGAAAAAAAGGTGAAGGGAAGAGCTCGAAGCGTGAATATATATAGCCTGAGGCGTCCCAGGTCAGAGGAAAGAAGACAACGGCGAAAGAGAACGAAGAAAGAGAGAGAGGGAGAAGCCTGACTCATATCAGACCCACGTAAACTTACACTTCAATGTTTCAAATTCATTTTGACCAGTTTCTTACATTTGAAGTGACCCATTTTCAACAAGATTCTCTAAAAATGGGTTTTCGACCCATATTGCCACCTCTACTCGGAGAGGAGTTTGAAAAAGTTCAAGAGACTCTGCACCGAGAAAGACAAGATCGCGCTCCTCCGAAGCAGGATCAACTTCAACAAGGAGGAAACGTTGGATTCCTTGACCAACTTCCACACATAACATGATTCCTCGACAAGAATGTGGTGAAGTTTGACTTTCGCTGAGCTATTAAGGCTTTATTTAGGATGCCATGACTTATCTTAATATGTTTTATCTGCATCCTTAGTTGCGCACTTACTTCATTTATATGTAATTGATAGGATTAGTTTTCTCGATACTGCATGAAACCTAGATTTAGGTTTATCTTACCTGAAATTTGCGCCTATGCATAAAATATAGTTAGGATAACGCTCGACGTTGATACCGAAAGGGTGTTGGTAGAAATATCGATGTAATCAAGTCTCCAAATCCACTTTTCTCGAGTTCCGCAAACTGAACGTAACTCTCCCAACCATTCGGTGAGTATCCAGTCAATCTTCCAAAATGATCGCGATGGTGACTTCAATTGCATGTGGCGTACATCACACATGTCACATGATCACACCAAAATCGAACCGATCGATAATCAATCGACGAAACGACAAACTCTAGTTGCGATTTGGCATGAACTGATAGGGTCCGCACTAAAGCCCATTCCCGAAATCAGAGGAGAATGGGCGTAAGACCTTTGGCAATCCATCAGCTTGAATCAAAAAGCTTCCGGGTCGCGACAACTCTTCGCACCAATCGCTTGAGTCTCCTCAATTCAATTGCTCGACTCTCTCTCTTACTTGCCAATTTCTTTGCTCAGGGAAGGAGGTATCATTTTTGCACTTTCAACTCGAGGGGTACAAAATGACTTTAGAACGATTTTTCTTGGAGATTTGTCAAGGGCGTAGTAATAGTGATTCGCGTTGGTGGAATTGTTATGAACTGTGTTTTTTCTTGGAGTTTATTCTCTGTTCATAAATCTTGACCCTAAAACAAATATGATTTTGCCTGTTTAGTGTGATGGGGATGTTGGAGCTTGTTCTCTATTGGATTCTGTCAGTTTAAGAACAAATATGATTTTTGACGCTTTTTGATTGGGTTTGGCATCGTGGGGTGTCAAACCCAACTTGGTGGTTGTGATGTTTGTATAGATGTGAGGTGTGATTCAGACAAGCAAAAGAAAAGTTAAAATACTCAAGAGGGAAGCACACGTGCTTCATTTATCGTTTATTGATCCCACGTTGATGTGGTACTGTAACATTATTCTCTGATCGAAGAGGGCAAAGTGAACTAAAGAGCACATATAGCGACATGACTGTAGCATCAGGATGTTGGAATGTTTTAATCCAGCCCGTGGGTGAAGTGGACACACTTATGATGATAGATTATGAAGCATTAACTATGGAGGAAAGGGTGAATAAATTTTCTGGCTAGACTGAGTCTGGTGATGGAAGGTTAGTGATTATGAGTCTGGACTAAAGTTTGTGTTTGGTGGTGGCAGTGAGAAAAGCAATGAGTAGGTAGAGGAAATCGATTGTTATTGGAAGGTGAATGATGATGAGTATTTTATGTTCTAACATCGAAACAACAGCTTCTTGAGGTGAATTAGGTGAATGAGCCAGTTATTTGAATGTCATGGATTGACTGTGATGAGTACTTCGGTCTATTTTCCCTGCTCGTAGCTTTGTATAGATGCTTGTTTTACAATCTTTCCCAGCCCCCTTTTTAACAAAGGAGCTACATAGCAACCATTCTAATTCGAAAAACTGATTCTGATTAGAATGATTTTTTCTGATTCAGTTTCATATATGAGTTTTAGAGAATCCAAAACGTTTTGAATAACTGTACAAAATTTTTATTCTTGGATAGAAACATATTTGATAACTGCACTAATTTTTTTCGAAAATAATTCTCTTTCCAATTTGTGTCATTTAAGTCAAATAATTACTTAATTACTTTGTAAAATTTCATTGATTCTCTTATATGACATATTGTATACTGCATATGACATTTTTTCATGCTATTCTGTTTAATTGCAGTTTTATAACCAGTATTTTAAACTTAAAAAGGAGAGACCATGTTGAGTTAGTGTGTGATTTTAGATTAGCTCAAACCCTCCTATGTCTATACCAAATCACAAAAAAGGGATACAAAATTTGATTTGCGTTTTAATTTCAAGGTGTTTATAATTTTTCTAAAAAGAGTAAAATCTTCGAAATCTGCAGAATCTAGGTCCAAATTTATGAAAATGAGATCAAACTAGTCTAATATTTCTAAGAATTTTTTGAAGTTTTTCTGATTTTGTAGAAATTTTTTTTCATTTTTTTTTTCAAAATTTTTTTATTTTTATTTTTTTATTATCTTAGTATTTTTCTTTAAAAATGAGAGTTCATTCTGTTGGGAAAAGTAACGAGAGAACTGAAAGCGAAAAGTAAGAGATCTCTAGACTTTATTTTGTTTGATGATTCTCAAAAGTATTCTTGTGTTTTTTTAAGAATCAACTTTTTTTTTTATTTTTGCTCTAAACACTATTTTTGAGAATAGAATTAGAATTACAATTATTTACCGGTTACCAACATGATCCTCATCTTTTTTATTCTAGGGAACATAATCAAAGAACTAAAATGGTTGCCATGCAAAGCCAAAGTAACCTAGTGGTAGCACAAACTTAGCAGCTATGTTTCATCCCGCCTTCAGTTGTGAATGTGCTCTCTAGCACCGAAGATAAAGGAAGTAGTTCGTGAACTGCAACTTCACTCGGCTAGTTCGATTAGCGCCGTTAATGCGATTTGAGAATTGGAAGCCATGGCAACAATGGACTTCGCCGGAGCGCCGGTCATAGACTCAAGCTCCGTCGCAACAAGCTGAGGGAGTAATTGCCTGGTCCTAGACCTTGGACTCTTTGGTGAGATTCCAGAACGGACGAGAAGATCATTGTAGCTGTAGAATATGTTCTCACATAGACTTCACAAGAGAAAGGGGGTCAGTAAAGCTGAATGGATGGTGTGGCAAGTTTAGTATTGGTTAGTGTTAACGTGGTACGTACTAGGAGGATTTTATCTGAATGCGGGAACTCTTTTTCCTTTGTGCAGCAATCAGGTGACTGATCAATATTCCTCGTTCGAGTTAATCCATACTGCGTCATTGCAATTTCCAATTCGGCAACATTTTGCCTCTTCCCTGAATAATGTTGAATGTTTATTGACAATTGCTTTGGTGTTGTCTGCACTAATTAAATTTCTGATCGCGCTTTCATCAGCTTTGAAGCTGTGTGCATGTTTTGGGTGATTCTTGAATTCTTTTCGGACCCATTGACGATCAACGCATTTCTTGTTCTTTGATCTCCAAATGCGAATTTTTGTAGATCATACTGATCCTATATTTATAGGCTTGTTAGATGTAGTATGCTAGTCAATGCTTTATGTGTTGAGATACGTTGATAGAATCTCAATATTAAGTAACTTCTTGGCATGTGTGCTTCACATCGCTTGATAATATTGCACCCTTTTAAAGGGAAAGAGTTAATAATACAAAAAATCTCAAACTGATACATCTGTAATAAATTTACCCAAAATTATTTTTTTATCACAAAAAATCCGAAACTAGTATATCTGTGATAAATTTATCTTAAACTATTTTTAATGCTCAAAAATCTTAAATAGATATATCTATAATAAATTTGCCATAAACTAATTTTTTTTACCATAAAAAATCCGAACTATTATACTAATGATAAATTTACCCTTCATTAATTAAGTTAATATTACGAAAATCCAAATTTGATACAGCTGTGACAAATAAAGGGTAAAAACCCCAAAATGGTACATTCATGAACTACTCCGTATTATCCAACTCAATGATTCGGCGTTAAATTTAACGAAAACCAACGGAGGGTAAATTTATCATAAGTATATTAGTTTCAGGTAAATTATCACGAATGTATCAGTTTGAAGTTCTTTGTAGTCAAAAAATAATTGAGATAATTTTGTCACAGGTGTACAAGTTTTGGATTTTTCATGATATTAACCATAAGAAAAACTATATTAATATAAAACATCTAAAAGAAAAGTTACGCTCATTGTTTTTTCCAGTTTAAAACAAATGAAGCTTAAGTTGATCACTTGAAAGGATCTTTTCAATGTGTTCACTCGACTCGACGACCTTTGTCTCAAAGTTGCTTTTTCAACACCAACCACTGTTTGTTTTTCATGAAAAGCTTTTAGGTTAAGTTATTTGTAGTCATTTGCATTTCCCAAAAGCTTTCTCTGAAGTTAAACCAAACTCAGTCTTGTCATTTCAAATGAAATTATCCCTTTATCAATTTTTTTTGGGTTGAAATCCTTTTATCACGTTGATTGCTTTGATGTAACTGTCTTATCCAGGATAAAAACACACAAAATGCATAATTTTTCGTATGACGTTCATTTGAGTGACATAACTTTTTTTCAATCACTTAAATGCCATAAATTATGTACAACACTTAAGTGTCATAACTTTTTCTTCAATTACTTGAGTGCCATATAACTTTTCAATCGATTACTAAGTGTCATAATTTTTTTCATGTCAGATTTACAGAATTTAGGTGAACATTTTAAAATAAAAATTAGCACTTAAGTAATATTTTTTTAAAAGTTATGACACTTAATTGATATTTTTTAGAAGTCATGATATTTAAGTGATTAAAAATTTATCACAATTAAAGAGTATTTTACGAAAATTATGGCATTTGTGCCGAACTTAATTCGTGTTTTATCCCACCATCTCTCATCTCTCTAACACTCCATTTGATTGAGTTGGCTCGGCAAGAATTAGGATTTCGGATACGCAGAAGAGCGGAGAGAAGAAATGGCGTCCGGCACAGCTCGTCGAACCCTTGCTTCACTCCTTGCTCGAACCCTCTCTTCTCCATCTCCATCCTCTCGCTCTCGCCTCTCCATTCCTCTCCTCAATGGCTTGCCCTTGCCAGAACACGGATCCCATCCACTCAACATCCTGACCCGCCCCAAGACCTCTGGGTCGGCTACTCGCCCCTGAATGGACCCGTCGCCCAACTGGAGCAACCGGCCACCGAAGGAGACGATCCTCCTAGACGGCTGTGATTACGAGCACTGGCTCATCGTCATGGAGTTCCCCACCGACCCGAAGCCCTCCGAGGAAGAGATGATCAACGCTTACGTCACAAACCCTAACCTCCGTCGTCGGAAGGTACAAAGTTGAGAATCAATTTCGAAGCTGTTTCTTTTTTTCCTTTCTTTTTTAATTTCGTTCCTAGACCAAGCCGAGTGTTTCCGGTTTGCTTGTTTATTTTGCTTCTCGGTGGTGATTTGCTGATGTTCATGGTTTCAGTGAGGAGAGGCGAAGAAGAAGATTTACTCGGTTTGCACGACCACTTATACTGGATTCGGGTGCTTGATCTCCGAGGAGCTCTCCTATAAAGTTAAAGGTGGGGTCTAAAGATATTCAAATGGTGTTTGGATGCTAGTATCTTTAATTAGCTTGGAGATGCTTCTGCTTCAGTCTGTTCATAGGTTTAATTTTCATTTTTGAGTGATGTTTTTGTTGGATATCTCAATCAACTCAATGGTTGAGGATTGTTGTTACCTTGATGTTGGATTGTGTTGGCTTGAGCCTGATTAATACTTCATCTTGGTTGAGTAGGATTACCTGGCGTTCTCTGGGTTTTGCCGGATTCGTATCTTGATGTGCCAAACAAGGATTATGGAGGTTGTTATTAGAGCTCTTTACCATATTATTGCCAGTTATGAGTATGTTGCTTCTGTTCATTTTTGTGTACCTTGCTAGCTGCAAACACTGGTCTTCTGAATCCTCGGAGCACATTATCAGGTGATTTGTTCGTTGATGGTAAAGTTATTCACCGGCCACAATATTGGTATAACGAGAGGCAGCCAACGAGGCGGCCTCGCCCACGGTATGATAGGCGCCGTGAAACAATGCAGGTTGAGAGGAGAGATACTGGAAACAGAGTGAGCTGGGCACAGAGCAGGCCTCAAGTTGTTCAGCAGCAGACGACGATGGAGTCCAGGGTTCTGCTCAGGCTGGAGGGGCCAGGCATTAACATGGGAGAAGTTAAAACTGGAGGCACATAAGCCGTTTTTAGCTCTTATATATAACTGTGTTGCTGAAGCCTAATTTAATTTTATTGAGAGGGGTTAATGACGTGTGCTGTTGGAGACATGATCTTGGTTTCTCGGGATGTTTCGCTTGTTGAGAGGGTAGCTGTCCTGCATTAGTCACCGCTCTTCTATTTTGAGGTATACACTGAAGGAAAAAAATTGGTGGATCTATTTTCTGCTGAATCAGCAGAATTGGTGGATTACGTATAAAACATCTACTGAAGTTGCAGATGTAATTGTTACCTTATTTCCCAACATCTGCTGCTGCCGTGAAGTCAAGTCATAATTTGTAGGTCTATTGCTAGTTCTTTTCATGGCAATGATGTGTAAGATCTTGCAACTGGATGAGGGGTACAAACTTGTACCGGACGAAATGAACATCAATTATCTTTACAAACCAGCTGCCTCTAGGTTGCTCCCACAATGGGTAGTCTCCTGCACAGAAGATTTCAAAGGGTTTTGTGACTTTCATGAGGATGTTGAGTGAAGCTGCTTTGCAAGGAGAGTTTGGTTATCATCCAAAGTGAGAAGTCTTCTACTTATCTTCGATTTTGCATATTACCTGATTTTACGGATTGTAGTTGAAAAATCTGTTATGGAGATGTTACCCACTTTTAATAGATTTTGCAGTGGCAAGACCGGTCTGTGGCCGGAGTACAGGGTCACGAGATGCAGGAAATCTTGGTTTGAGCCATTTCACGCTGTGACGCTACATCTTCGATATCGTAGGTTGCCTTTGGGTTAGTGGGGGAACGCTCTGTAAAGGACTGCCAGCCTTTTGATGGGGTAGTAGTCATAGGGTCTCGCAGTCCGTGCCGATTAATAGCATAAAGAGCATCTAGCCTTTTATTCCTGTATTCTAGGGGCTCACATACACCATTGATAAGGTGGGTTTCCAATGATACGAATGACTTGGATTTATTTACATCAAAATCATACAAAATTTGCTTCCCTCCGAAAGATGTCAAATAATCTGTTAACTCAAAAAAGTTAGTCGTAAATCCAATACCATAAACTTTAATCCGACAGATGAAGTTTATTTGAGCCTAAGTCGTATGCATTGTTAGGTTCACGTTATTTAATGGAGTATTTTGCCTCGGAGCTCCTAACCTTCTTTTTTCCATCGTACCTTCTGCCAACTGTTCTTATGCGCACGCCGCGTCACATCACATTTGAATAGAATCAAAAAAAGCAGAAACGGACGGAAGGGAGGAGGCCAGATTAAGATAAAAGTCGACACACCACCCTGACTTGGGCTTTCTTTTCAAGCTTCCAACTATGCACATAACTTGATAATGGCTTCCGCACATCCCAAACCCAAGCTTAGATCTTTCCAATATTTGTCCTCCCATACTTATAACGCAATTTACACTATTGTTACACTGAGATATTAAAACAAAAATAAAGAAAGGAATATATGCAATTTGATATGTTGAGGGAAGTTCCAGATGCCTCCTAAGTTTTTCATATGACATCCGATAACTAAGGCATGTACCACTGGCTGTGGAATCCGTCGGGAACATCTCAGACCAAATCAAAACCTGAAATGAGATCAGATGCACCATCCCCTATACCTACAATAGAAACCCAAAAAAAAAAAAAACACAATTCGATTAATAAGGAGTCAAAGTGCTTGGAATCAGAATCACATCCACTATGAGTGTGATCATTAGTTTAGCATTGTGATTCCTTTCCTAGTTAAATAGCTTGTGAAGTTGGCTCGACTCTGCAAGCGTGCATGGTCTCTCACCTATGTGAAAGTTAGAACTATGTATTCAAGCTGAAATCACTTCCTTGACCTGGTTGATCGTCATACTGGTACCTGAAGACTTTGACTCTTCATCTTCTGTCAAAGTTCCACCGAGAGGGAAAATGAGTCACAAGGAGTCTCCAGTTGAACTTACAATAAGTAACAAAAGACGAGCATAAAAGGAGTGCATTTTCTCGGTTACTACTGTACAATTACTGTAGACGAGGATGACGTACCAAAAATTGACTTCACGGATGGCCTTGTCGATCTGCTGTTTTTCTTCTTTAACTCAGCTGAGATGAAAATCAAAATAAGTTACCATAACCCCATCTTCTTTTAGTTCACGAGAGCAATGTGCCAAGGGGCAAAAAAAGGGGCAAAGAGAAAGAAGACGACTATTTTTGTCTAGGGACTGGCTTGTTTTAATGCACAGATTTTCTTTCTGAGTTAGGCGGGCCGTGGGCGGGCGCAAGGACACCTAGCTGTCCCATGGCTACTGCGGAGGGCGAGGGGTAAGCGGAAAGAAAAGGAGGCGGCGCGGGGAGGAGGGGGGGTCGTT
>JAGVVM010007540.1:0-18331 GCA_019149425.1 Psidium friedrichsthalianum
TGAAATTTTTTCGTCGCTAAATTTTGCGACGCCGAATTAGCGACAAATTTTTTTTCGTCGCAAAATTCGTCACAATTTCATTTAGCGATGAATTTTGTCAAAGTTTTCGTCTCAAATTTCATTGCTAAAACCTTTTGTTTTTGTAGTGTTACAAATCATGCTTAAGTAGTTTGTTGGATTTGGAGACTTGTGTTGCCGGCCGGACAGGTCAATGATAATTACTTTGTCGAGGTATGACTCAAACTGCTGAATAGACTTCCCTCCGAACACGGCTTCATTTCGACCTTCCCGTAGTTGCCGGCAAACATTGGCTATGCTTCTTAACAGATCTTTTAATTCCCTTTTTATTAAACACTTTGCAATGATTAAGTCTATAAGTCATTGATTAGAGGTGGAGACCTTCTCCTTGTTCCAACCCCTAGCAAGAAAACCATATGCATCGGACCCTTCGCGATTAAGTATCAAACGCTCAACACATTCAAGCTCAAAACAGAACACAAGAGCAGAGAAGCCTTAAATTTTTTTAAAAAAATTTTTTTGGACAAACTAGCAGCAACAAGCACAACATTTGAGCAAAGTCGCTAGTGGAATTGTCTTGTCTTGGGAGGACAATCAACACTTCCTACTAACTTCCAATCTTTACCGTCAATTGTATGAGAGGTTCAGGGTCTAGGCTTTAGTAGACGTTTCTTTCTTTCCTGTATAGTAAAATGGAAGAGAGACTTCGCTGAAAAACAACACCTCCTGTTCCAGGGCCAAATCATTTGTCATCTGAACTTCTCCACCTTATGTGATCTCTCAAACACCTGTGACTGCTCCACTCGCCTTATGGTGTCTTTATGGAGGTTAAGTTCCAAGTCCTAGTGTCTACATCAACTAGAGACTCCATTCTTAATTCCTTTTTTTCAGTCAAATTTTGGTGGGATTGATTAGCAATTTGCCATAACCCACCTTCCTAATTGGATCTCTCCCTTCCAAAACACTACTCCATCCCCAAGACATTCTGCACATCGTCTAATTTCCATGAAACTACAATGGGGAATAGACCACTTTAAATACTTGCACCCAGAATTCTGAGGGGTTGCTTTGAATTCTCCAGGCAAGCTTGGCAAGGAGGGCTAGTTAATCTGTGATAAAACTTGTAATACCCAGACCTCGTTCTACTTTTGCTTCAGTAAAGCTTTCCCAATGGTTCCAGCGCAGTTTCTCCTCATTATTCTGCTGAACCCATAAAATATTGGCTATAGCTGGATTCCCTTCCTCACACCTCTTCTTTGGAAATTTGAAACAAGACCTGCAATTAAGTGGGTGCTGCATGAACAAGAAATGAAATTAAGGATCCACTTATTTAAAGGAAAACTGTTTCCAAGAAATTGTCGTCTCACATTTTGGTGTTTATGTTGTAAAACAAACCGCGTTTTTGCAATTATATCACGAGAAAAAGAAATTATTAGCAAAAAATAAAAGGAGAAACATAAATAACACAAGGGCTTATGTAGTTCGGTCCAAATATCAATACTTACGTTCATGGGAAGAACATGCCATAAATAATCCACTAATGAATCAAAGAATTACACAATTACAAATCGCACATATACTTGAGCATTTCACCGGGCTAGATTACACCCAATACCCACGGTGTTTACAGCACAGATCTCACGATATTCAAAGCTCTATTAAAGAGACCCTTCCAAATGGAAGAAAGTGTAAAGGAGACCAAGCGACCTCTGGAAGGGACACTATGATTGCTCTTAATTTGGTTCTCTTCTCTTGGTGTTTACCTTCTTGCTCTGATGAGGCGCTTGAATTTTGTTTATTCGGTCATAGACCGTGTTTAATCAACGGGCTAAAACTCTAGACATAAATTTAACTTTTTAAATGATAGAAAACTAATCGATCAATGGATAATATTTTTCATAGGCTGAAAATAATAAGTTTAGATTGGCGAAAAACGACTTCTCCTTCTCCCAAGAAAGAAGCCATTTCCCCCAAACCACCAAATAAATAATGCTGGTACCTTTAAAAGTGTCAACTAATCTGCGACGGGTCAAGCAATTTATCAATTAACGTTTTTTGTTATCAACCGAATTTGTCGGTTACCAACATTTCCTAGAATTTACGGTCATGTGTAAACGTTTTCCGATTTTATGCACTCGGAACATCAAAATATGTCCCCCAATGTCCCCATCGAAGCAACATTGCTAATGCTAGGGACCAATCTCTTTCTCTTGACCCCATGACAACTTGCAAACTTATCATTTACAGCACATTTCACCAATTTCTGAACATCCACTGGGCCTAGTGAAATTATTCTGCCGGCCAATGGGCACACAAATAGAAAACACGGTCGATTGAATTAAGGAGGAAAATTATAAAGTAGGGAATGGCATGAAAAATGTAAACTTTATAGAGATTCAGCTCGTACAAAACTAGTACCAAATAAAATTAAGGGCTGGCTTTAAAGAGTTGTTAGACTTTCGTAAAATTATAGTATTTTCACCACTTCAATGGTTTAAGACAAATATTCTGAAATTTAATGGTCCAAAGCAGCCATTACGGGAAGATTGATGAAAGAGGAAAACATACTTAGCGTGGATCAATCAATCCCCCGATTTTTCTGAACATTTCTTTAATCGTGCTTCTTCTTCTGTCGTGTTCATATCGGAAACTTATAGAGTCGTTGTTTTTCCTATTTACAAGAATCCTCTAAGATTCATGTATTTTAATAAATTTATGATGCGAGTTCTAATTCAAAAGAACATTAATGCAGCGATGATGTTTAGAACATTCATTTACCAGCTCTATCTAAAGTTCAATCTCTGATGACTCCCAATCAAATGCAGTTCTTTGGTTTGAGTTCTTTTCTAAGTTGAATCCTTTGGTTAGAGTTGTGCACTCAATATGATTTCTAATTTAGATTTGCAATGTGTTAATCAGTAAAGATTATCAATTGTTGGGAGCACGCCTCGAAAGTTCAATACATTCACCCGAGGATATGGCTTAGAGGGAGCCCAAGTCTGAACCCGTCAATATATTTAATTGAACCCACCTTCACTTAAAAGCTTAAGCCAATGAATTATGGGCCAACTACAATATATTAACTGTTCAAACGTAATTTACATGTGCATCTTAACAATCTCCTCCTCATGTGTGAGCTCTAGTATTAGGTTTACTCCCCCATCCGGCCCGCGTCACCACATCACAATGTCCACCAACATATGTCAACTTGAATCTCCATCAACACTCATTGGACTCACGTTGCTACACCATAACGCCCATCGGCTCAGAAATCGCGTTGGTCACCAAATTCTGCCTATATATACCATTTGTTAGAAGCACACAGTGGAAGTCTAATACATTCGCCCGGAGAGATCACCAAGAAGGAATCAAGCCCGAACTCATCAACATTTCTAGTTTGACCCACATTTACTCCCCCATCTGGCCCGTGTTACCACACCACAATGCCCACCAACATATGTCAACTTGAATATCCATCAACACTCATTGGACTCATGTTGCTACACCATAACGCCCATTGGCTCAGAAATCGTGTTGGTCACCAGATTCTACCTATATATACCATTTGTTGGAAGCACATAGTGGAAGTCTAATACATTTGCCCGGAGAGATCGCCAAGAAGGAACCCAAGCCCGAACTCATCAACATTTCTAGTTGGACCCACATTTACTCAAAAGTTTAAACCAATAAGTTATGGGCTGAGCAGTATATAATAACTGCTCAACACCATATTAATTCTCCGATATATGATTTCTCTAACACAACTCACACGTGTATTTTAATACCAATAAGGTTCAAACTCATTACAGAAAATCCCACATAGAATTCAAGTTTAGCACATTAGTAAGTATAAGAGAGGAATGAAGTCTGTATAAAGAAAAAAAAACGGAAAAAATCATTAAGAGGTGAAGTAAAAATAACATTGTTTTGGCTAATACGGACAATATCTTGTACTTTCATGAAAATGTACGATTTTTTTCCATTTTCAACTTCACCTTTTCCTCGTAATGATTTTGATGGTCAACTCAATAAGGTATGGTGTGTTATAACTATTTAGAATGTGGAAATAGAACGAGCCAATTATAAATACGGCCTTTAGGAAATAGTAGTCTAAGGAGATAGATAAGCATGTATGGCTTAAGTTATTTTTGGTTGAAATCATCAAAATAGAAATGATAGAAAAGGATTGTCTTCTTCGAAACTTATTCTCCATCGTAGTAATCTGGGCAAGCATTAATCATATATCTGAATAAGAAAAGTTAATTTTATCAGCACATTTTTTACTTTATTTCCCTAGATTAATGACATGACAATGAATTTTTCGACTTTGACTTTTTTATACACATGTACGAGTATTTACTCAAAGATTGAATATTGTGGTTGATGTGTGCATTATCATAATTTACTCATCTTTCATTGTATTATTTTGGTAGTGTGTCACTATGGATGACAATATTGAAGAGGACCCAAATTACTTAAATGTATTTATTCATAATGCAACCGCAAATGAAGAACAACAAATCAATTATGTCAACAAATTCATTTTGAACTTTACTAGGTAATTTTCTAATGTGCAGGCACATCTTCTTGCTCAAGGTTACGTTGTCTCTATATAAAGAGTGACAAATATGTTCTTCTTGGTTGCGACATGGGAGGTAATTATCGTGATCAACATAATGTTTCTATTGCAAGTCAGAGAAGCTTCGCGTGTGACAGAGATGTCTAAAGCTGCATATTATAGAGATGTCTAAAGCCGATAGACCTCCTCACCAAATCTTTCTTCCTTGAGACAACGTAAGTTCAATGTCCAAGCTATTGCTACAACTGTTTAATCTCAACATAATGATACATATCAAATTCATAACATATGTAGCACCGACACATTAAGTAAGCCTTCGGTGTCGTGTCGGACACGCGTCGCGTCCGACACAGTCGGACACGGACACGCGTCGCGTCCGACACAGTCGGACACGGACACGCGTCGCGTCCGACACAGTCGGACACGGACACGCGTCGCGTCCGACACAAGTCAAACACGTGATCAATGCAGGCCCAAATCCGACACAAAATCCAACACGTGATCAAAGCTTGGACACATCTTAGATCGGCAAGTTGAAAGGAATTTTCACTAAAAATATTAAATTAAACTTACTCTTTGATTTAAGCCAAACACAGCCCAAAAAGTGAGTTCTTTCACATTTCATTAGTGTCATTTTATAGAGCCTGTCAGATTTGTTATTTGACTTGGCTTAGATGTGGGACTTCTTTGTCCAACTAGAAAGCTTGCTAAACTCATTTGCAGCCTCTTATACAGACTTCTCTTTGTCTCTTTCACTCACTCACTAATGTGGGACTCCAAAATTTACCTTATTTTCATGGCCACAAAAGAAATGACCACGCTCCTTTGCTATTACTGCTCACTGTTCATCCTTGCTGCTGGTCAGTCCTTCTCACCATTGCTATTGGTCGGTCCCTCTCACCACTATTGTTGATTCTGTTCGTCCTTACTGATGCTATTTGGTGACTCTACCTTATTGTTGCCTATGCTCGTTGTTTGTCCGCTAGTTTGAGATCATCACTGAACTTGTTGCTGCTTTGACCGAGAGGACCAAGAGTTGTGTTTTGCCAAGTTAACCAGGTACCTCGACATTGTCATCAGTTCATTCCCCTCTAGCCGTTTAACCACAAGTCATTTGCATAAGCTCCTTTTGTATCAAATGAATTTGATTGAAATATTCATAAAAATGATAATTTATCATGTATATATAAAAGTATATATTTAATATATAAACATATCTCCAACGTGTTGGAATTTTTTATTTTTAGGAAATGACGTGTTGGCGTGTCGTGTCGTGTCGCGTGTCGATGTCGATGCGACTTAATTTATAACTAAACAAAAATATGTACTAAAATTGCTAGTTAGTTCGATTCACTCTTGCTTGTGTGCTCAAGTTTTTCGAAAAATAGTTTCCCAGAATAAAAAGATAGAGTAACACACAACTCATTAACACAATAAGTTAGCTATTTGCCAAATAAACTTTTTTTTTTTTTTTTTGGAAAAGACAAACACTGATTTCGCTCCTAACGAGGAAAGAAAGGAAAACAAATCAATAAGGAAGCCAATAAACAATCTTAAATCAAGAGGCCAGCCTACATAGTTTTGTTCCAGTAGCATTGAAACAAAAGAAAAGTAAGAAAAATAATGATAAGAAATGATCTTAAATCAAGTGTGCGACTCGTAAAGGTTAATGTAGTCAATTTATTACGATAGGGTTTGTTCAGGAATTATTAAAGAGGTGGAAATAGCACGAGTCAAAAAAGAAAAATTAAATGATACCAACGTGCGAGGAAGGATGCACTTGTTACGTAGAAATTTGATGAACGAAAATCGGTAAACGGAATTCCTTTTCAATTAATACACGTGAAGGTACATGAACGGGCTTGGACCATGGGGACTAGGCCGGTTGACCCGGCTTATCCTTGGGTCGGAGCCAACCCGGCCCGATTGAATCGAGCCCGTCTCCGCCGCGCTTCCGCTGAGCTGAAACGTCTGCCAAGCTGGGCAGATTCCCGTTCGTTCCAAGTTTCTAACCGCAAAGCCCGAGTCTGGATTCCAATACTACAGACGAAGAAGCTGAGCTCCCTCCCAAATTCGTAGCACACAAAGAGAGGTGATTCTGCGGCGTTAAGATCGCCATTGGTTGTAGCTTGATCTCTGGTGCTTGCTGACAGTGATTTAGCGGCGATCTCCAACGGAAGAAAATGGTGCGTGCTTCGGTTTCACGTGATCTCGAAACTCGATTCTTCCACTGTTGAATGCGTCGAAGGATCTGCTCGAACGTGTGTCTTCGTCTGATTTCGACGTGTCGCCTCGCGTCTAGCTTTCTAGACTTCGTTTTTTACTGATTTGAGCTCTCAAATGCTAGCCTCAGGATGACTGTCCGTTTGTTTGTTTGCTTTTTCTTTTTTTTGGTTGCCGAGAACATGACGTGATGGATTCGAACTTTGAAATAGGTAGTTGTAAAAACTTTAGGCGTCGGCTTTTAATTTTTGAACCTATTTGAGATGTGGTATGTGAAAGAAGGCCGAGGTTTTGGGTTTGTCGTTTTCAGTAGATTAGATTCTGTTCAATTGCTAGAATTAAGTTAGAACTCTTTTTTTCATGAAGTAAACGGAGTTCGCTAATCCTTCACTTTGTATAGTTAGTTGACAATGAGCTGAAAAAGGAGGATTGCATGTGTATTCTATTCTCCGGGATTTGATTCGGGACTGATTTTTATTTTGTTTGTTAACTTGTTTGACAGCCACTCAGATTGGAAATTAAGGTTTGTTTCTGGACCAGTGGATTTACATTGTCTTTTTAACGTGCATTGCATATTGATTGCTTCAATTAACTGTATCCTTGCCAGAAAAAATTTGCTCAACGATCAGAGAGAGTGAAGTCTGTAGACCTGCATCCAACGGAACCATGGTCGGCATGACTCTGTTCTTTCAACTCTTTCAACTTTCATATAAGCTATATTCTGTGTTGGAAATCAAATTGCGTAATTAGATGAACAACGCTATTTGCTTGACTCTAATTGTGGTTGATGCAGGATCCTAGCAAGTTTGTATGCAGGAACTGTTTGTATATGGAATTACCAGTCGCAGGTACGGATCATGAATGGAGATTCAATAGGATAATACAAAAGTACTATCTTTAACATGGGCTATTTGGTTGCACCTTGAACTGATTCAGACATTTCTAATGTTACTGCAACAATGGTTAAGTCTTTTGAAGTCCTGATCTGCCAGGTACTTTACTGCACATAAATCAGTGCGCGCGTGCATTCCTGCTTGCTTGGGCTCTAAAACAGTTAGTGGCCTGCATAATAGTTTCATCTTTGTTTCCTCTCCTCATGTTAAATTTAAATCATGTCTGACAGTTAGGTCAGCAAAATTTATCGCGCGCAAGCAATGGGTTGTCACTGGAGCTGATGACACATTCATTCGTGTATACAACTACACACCATGGATAAAGTGAAAGTCTTTGAGGCCCACACCGACTACATCCGATCCGTGGCTGTCCATCCCACACTCCCGTATTTGCTCTCATCATCTGATACATGCTAATTAAGCTTTGGGATTGGGAGAAGGGTTGGGTTTGTACCCAGATATTTGAGGGACACTCACATCTGTGATGCAAGTGACTTTTAATCCAAAGACACGAATACGTTTGCAAGTGCATCACTTGATCGCACAATAAAGGTATAGTTGGGGCTTCTTTGGTGTGGGCTTTGTTGTTCACTGCTTTCTCGCTTGTGACTGCAATTCATGCTAATCCTTTTTTCTGGTTGTTACTTTACAGATTTGGAATCTTGGCTCTCCTGATCCAAATTTCACATTAGATGCCCATCAAAAGGGAGTTAATTGTGTGGATTACTTCACAGGTGGTGATAAACCATTTCTTATCACTGGTGCTGATGATCATACCGCTAAGGTCCGTCAAGATGTTGCATTGCATAGGCCTATCAATTTGGATTTATCTAATCAATCCTATGAATACAGGTGTGGGACTATCAAACCAAGAGCTGTGTCCAGACATTGGAAGGTCACACACACAATGTCTCAGCTGTCTTTTTCCATCCAGATCTGCCCATCATAATTACTGGCTCAGAGGATGGCACAGTGCGGATATGGCATTCTACTACTTATAGGTTATGTAGTTCCACGATGTTTTACTGATATTCTGTGGCACATTCACTTTCCCTTTCCGGCATCTGGTATCGCCTAGACACCTTGAGTTCTTGTATGAGATGATAATTAAGCATATGAGCTTGTGTTATGTTTCCAAAATGTTTATGATATGTTCAGAGGTATTCCCTATGTCAGTATCTTGGAAATCATATGGTTTTGCTGGTGGTCCACTCGATTGAACATGTCTCCATTAGACTGATCTGTTGCAGGACAAGCCATGATTGTTGCTGGTATAGTAAAGTACAGTAAAGAGAAATTGAGCTTCAGTTTTCATGCCATTAGACACTCAGCCTGGTGGCAGGGAGTTGATGTCAACATATATAAAACCTCAAAGTTTGCTGAGAAGGTCGAAAACAATTTACATGAGAGCATTTCATTGTCCCCAAAGAATCAGTGGTTTTGTGTCTTACTTTGAATAGGTTATCATTGATGATCCAGTCTGCGTGTACTTTACAAACGTCATAAGAGGTCATGGTCCAAATATATTGCGTATCTGACTGTGTCCATGTTGAATATGAGGTGAATTATGAAATTAATTTGCATTGTGTGCTGAGGGACAAAAAGGACTGAGCATCGATTAGTTATATGTTTGGTACATTCCAGCGTTCAGGCAGATGCTTATAGAAATTTCATGTGGTTTATCTGAATCAGTTGAATATATGCTAACGTGGTACTCAGTGGGATTTTGTTGATTTCATGTGAATGTGCAGTATATGAATCAAATTTTCTTGTATTTCCCTTTTTTTCTAGCTTAAATTTTTCTAACACATTGCATTTGAAGAATCCTCCTAATAGTTTTCCAATTCAAACCAGGCTGGAAAATACATTGAATTACGGTCTTGAAAGAGTCCTGGGCTATTGGCAACGTGAAAAGTTCACGAAGGTTTGTTCTTACGCATTTTTTCTTACTATCTTGTTCATATTTCGATTTCCTGTATTGGAAGATGTTTTGATAATGCTTACTGGTACTTTTCTTGTTTTCATCTGTAATCTTCATGTTGCAACTTCCATACTATAATTGCAACACTATTAACTTTTTTCTCATCTTGGTAACATGATTGAACTGGTCATGGTTGGTATTCTCTGTACAGAGTTGTGATCGGTTATGATGAAGGAACCATTATGGTCAAACTTGTCGTGAAGTGCCTCTAGCTAGCATGGACAATAGTGGAAAAATCATCTGGGCTAAGCATAATGAGATTCAAACCGTAAACATTAAGAGCATCGGAGCAGGTTTTGAGGTTTGAAAACTAATTAGACTGATTTATTGTTGTAAAATAACAGCTTAATATGGAAGGTTCCTTACCAATTTATCTTGCTTCTTTTTTGTAGGCTACTGATGGAGAAAGTTGCCATTGGCTATTAAGGAGTTTGGGAACCTGTGATCTTTACCCCCAAGTGAGTTGTCATCTCCCTGGCCTCTTGTTTTGCCTGGATTAGTTTCTTGAATAATGTATTGAGATTCGAGACGTGTTCGTTAAGGGAATACTTGTCATCAAATTCTCATTGTTGTGCTAGCTGTGCGTTTGGACATGCTTCTTGTTTTGGCAAAGCTATTTTTATAATGGACATTTGAGGATAAATGGGGCCTGAGGTCCCTACTTTCCTCATCATTTGGCCCAATTATGGCGAGGAGATTTACTGGCCGTTGTCCTTTTTTACCTCCTTAAACTTGAATCAGTGGAGTATTTCTTTTTGGATTGAAAGTAGTGGTTTTGCTGCTTGCTAAAGAGTTGTCGTGCTCCATGCAGCGACTCTGCATATATGTGTGATGAAATGTTTGTGGAGGTTCTCTTCTTGAAATTATAAGTTTTGCATTTAGTTTTAGACATGGTAAGGATGCCTCTGAAAGGGAGTGGACAGTTTGTTTTTATTTGATAGATGTTTTGATGGGTTAGGATTTAAACTAATTCTTCTAATGACTTTGATTGGGACATCACATGGAAGATCTGCCTGGATAACACTTTTTTTATTATGCTGCTATTATTATTATTATTTTTGGTCAAGATTATGCTACTATTTAAGCAATTGACTTTGAAGAGTCCTAAACTCTTGTAACATGTGAAGTTATCCACAAACCTCCAATTTGTGTTGTTGATTTTTCTTCAGAGCTTAAAGCACAATCCAATGGGAGGTTTGTCGTAGTCTGTGGAGATGGTGAGTACATTACATATACTGCATTGGCATGGAGGAATCGCTCTTTCGGTTCAGCACTTGAATTTGTTTGGTCTTCTGATGGGAATATGCTGTTAAAGAGAGTACCTCAAAGATCAAAATCTTCAGTAAAAATTTCCAGTTGGTCTATTTACATTGTACATTCCGTAGTTTCAGTTTCTGTGGTTTACAAAGTGCTTTCTGTAGTTTTCTGTCGTCCTAAGTATGTTTTCTTAAAAGGAAATGGGAGCCTTCATATTCCTTTTGCTCTCAAATGATTAGTTGGTGTTGGCTAATCTACTTGCCTTTGCATTTACAGTTTTGAATCTCCTATTGATGTAGATGCTTTTCTTTTTTATTTTTTATTTGTGTATGAGTATGACGATTAAAGACAAACCAGTGTAGCCTAAGGATATCACCTTTCTCATCTGTCATTCTCTTTACATTTGATGCTCCATAGACTGATGAGTACTCTCTTTGCACTTTGGAGCTATATTACATGGCTGCAATTGCCATGGCTCTTCTACATCCAGAAGTTTCTTACATGGCCACAGTTTTCTTTTTTCTTTTTGGTAATAGGTTTGCACCACCTTGATGCCATATATATGATCTGTTTTTTACCTTTCAAAATAGACACACCCACCCATATGTTTGAAGATTTTAGCTAGTTGGGTGCATTTTTGAGTACCCTTGGTCGGCATCAATACTAGAGGTGAAAACCCTGTTGCGTGGTTCATAGGATGTGGCAAGTTTAATAGTGGTGGTATTTTTCAGGAAAAAAAGAGTGTTCGACCAACCTATTCGGCTGAACATATCTATGGTGGCACTCTGTTGGCCATGTGCTCAAATGACTTCATTTGCTTCTATGATTGGGTTGAATGCAGGTTGATTCGAAGAATTGATGTTAGTGTGAAGGTGAGTTTTTGCTACGACACATATGCAGAGTTAGCTTATTTTCAGTGAATGCACTTTTGATGGCATATTATTTTCTATCGTGTCAGAACATATACTGGGCTGAGAGCGGTGATTTATTGGCATTGCTAGTGATGCATCTTTCTACATCCTCAGTACGATGTGAGTATCATTTTCATCTCATATCTCAGACTTGACTACTTTCAATTCTTTAGAATTTTCTTGTTATGCCACTGATGACATAACCGGTGAGCTGACATAGTCATCTGGGATTTGTGTTCAGCGAGATGTAGTTGCTTCTTATTTGGAGAGTGGAAACCAGAAGATGAACAAGGAGTAGAGGATGCTTTTGAACTTCTCCATGAAACCAATGAGCGTGTCAGGACTGGTACTTGGGTTGGTGATTGTTTTCATTTACAACAACTCTTCTTGGAGGCTCAATTACTGTGTAGGTGGGAGGTATGATTCTCAATTTTTTCGTTTTCATCTTCTTTTTTATTTCTCCATGTACTGTTATGTGCTCTATGGGAAATCGCTCAAGTAATAACTTGACAACTTCAGGTGACAACAATGTTCCATTTGGACCGGCCAATGTACTTGTTGGGATATCTTGCCAGTCAAAGCCGGGTATACCTAATTGATAAAGAATTCAAGTGAGTAACGTTTTAGCATTTTTTATTTGACAACAGGTCATTATGTTGCAGCTTAAATATTCATGTTTTCTTGAATCTTATTTGCGTCACTTTAAATGCAGTGTTATGGGGTATACATTACTTCTCAGCTTGATTGAATACAAAACTCTGGTTATGCGTGGAGATCTGGAAAGGGCCAATGCACTTTACCTTCAATTCCCAGAGAGCATCATAATAGGTATATATCATCCCAAGATTGCCAAATGATCAGGATTCTCCACTAAGGCAATTTTTTTTTTTTTTTGGGGGGGGGGGGGGGGGGGGGGGGGGGGGGGGGGGGGGGGGGGGTGGGGTTGGCGTTAAGGTTGAGGTTTTCTCGAGAAAAGGATGGCTAGTAGAGTACTATAATATTTTGCAGAGGAAGAACTTCAGTGATGAATGTGAAGCTTATTTGTTTAGTTGGAATTTATTTTATTGGAGAGGAAATTGGGAATGCAACCATTGTTGGAAAACTAAAATCAAACTGACAGTATCATAGTTTTTGAAATGCTCTATTCTTCTCTCTGGTGGCTACTGCAATTATTATTCCTTCTACAGTATTCATTAACCATCTGTTCTGGTAATCTCTTACAATGAAGGTGAAATCAGCATCAGTCTGCTTGTGGTTGTGGCTATTTGGTAGATTAGAATGTTGTTGCCTTCTGGTGTTGTGATTATAGCTTTGTCTTGAATCTGGTTGTTTTCCTGGTGAAACTTTGTTTAAGTCATCTTGCATAAATTTAAGGGACAACTTCTTCTTAGTGCTTGTCCTTGAATTTTGGATATTAAGGGTTGCAGGTACACCATACCGTCAGTTATCTTTAAATGAAGTCTGGTAAATCTGTTAAAATGCTGCACCACTTGATTGTTGTAAATTTGACAATGTAATTTTATTTTTGAGAAATTTTAACCTATCTCCAATCATTAGTGTGGCTCGTTTCTTGGAAGCACGAGGTATGATAGAGGATGCACTTGAAGTGGCTACGGACCCGGATTACAGGTTTGAATTAGCCATACAGCTCGGGAGGTTGGGGATTGCAAAGGTGATTTGTGTTGGTTTTTAGCCAAATATGGTACATGTCTAGTTGTTTCGTTTTTGGTTGGAGAGCCATAGATGGTTATTGGACATCAAGAATAACCTGAATCTTTTTATGACAGGAAATTGCAATGGAAGTGCAGAGCGAGTCGAAATGGAAGCAGTTGGGAGAATTAGCTATGTCGAACGGAAAGGTGTTCCATCTACTCAACTCGATAGTCATGGCTTTCTATGTTAAAAATATCAGGTTTTTCAAGAGAAAGTTGTAATACTATTATTTTTTTGGTTTTTAACTTAGAACGGTTTGCTAGAGTCAACATATTAGCAAATCATCTTAATTTCGTATATTATCAAATCAGTGCTTGTATGACGTCTTATCATTTGCATATTTGATTTAATGCAGTTGGAAATGGCTGAAGAATGTTTGAAACAGGCTATGGATTTGAGTGGCTTGTTACTGCTGTATTCTTCCTTAGGTGATGCTGAAGGAATCTCAACACTTGCATCCCTTGCTAAAGAGCAAGGAAAGAATAATGTTGCATTCCTCTGTTTATTTACGTTGGGTAAACTAGAAGACGTCTCCAGCTGTTGGTGGATAGTAAGTTAGCTATAACTCTGTTTTCCTATAGAATAAAAGAACATTACCCCCCCCCCCCCTCTCTCTCTCCTCTCTCTCTCTCTCTCTCTCTCTCTCATCTTTATGTTTTCCCAGCAATCGCATACCTGAGGCTGCTTTGATGGCACGATCTTATCTACCAAGCAAGCTTCAGAGATTACTGCAATATGGAGAAAGGACCTCCACAAGGTAAGTCATATTCCCTTGTCATGCTTCGTCCTTGAAATAGTAAATGGAGCCTGATTCTGATCACATGTATTTCGTTGTTTGTGGCCTTAATGATGCTTTTCCTCTTGCAACCTTATTGTGCTGGTCCTGTGAGGGATGGTTCTTGATTATTTCCTGCTTTTTAATGAATTGGTTGGGGAACTGTACAATAAGTTCTTGGTCATTAGCTATTAAAATTGCTTTTTGGATACTTTTTTCTGAAAGAATTCAAATCTGACTTACTGACCCAATTTTTCAAGTTTCACTTTCATTCTCCCTTTGCTATTATCTGATTATGTTGGGCAACTTCCAATTCATGAAACTGATTTTCTTGATGTTAAGTATGTTCGCACCTGAAATAGGTTACTTCTCTACTTTCAGGACCATTCAAGTTCTCTTGTACCTTCCTATATTTTCACGCTTATACTTTAAATATCATATGTTAATGGACCAAAATCAAGTCCTTTTCTAGTTATGTGATCTCTCAATCATTTTCCCAGATATTCGAAAGGTTCATATAAAATGGGTAGTCACGTAAGCACATCTATATTTATGCAGTAAATCCAAAAGCTGCAGATTCTTTGGCTGACCCTGATGAATATCCAAATTTATTTGACGATTGGCAAGTGGCTCTTTCTGTTGAGATCTAAGGTTGCTGGGACAAGGTACTGGAAAACAATTTCTTAGTTCATCTGTGCTGTAAAATGATACTGTCTTTTTTCCACCATTTTATGATCTCTCTCGTTGATTATCTGCTCCTGAATTACAACAGTTTCTATCACTGTTGTTGACGTGTCATGCCTATGCTTTTCGGCGTTTCTTTTAAAGAGCTCCAGTTGTTGATGCTTAAATCTTTGAGAGGTTCTCTAGTACATCATTTGTTATAGTTTGCTCACTCTGAACTTCTAATTGTTTGCTAGGGTGTTTATCCTCCTGCAGAAGAATACACAAAGTACTCTGATAGATCGCAAAATAATCTTGTTGAGGCTTTAGAATGCAGTTGAGGAAGAAAATGTAACTCTTGAAAATGGTGACCAGAGTCTCGAGGTAATGTTCTCAACCAAGTTCATTGTGAGTCATTGCTTCCCACTTTTTGCTCATTTTCTGCCATCAAGCAAATAAGGACAGCTTGCAGTACCATGCCTAGAGCAAAGGAGTTACAGATACGCGCTAAATAACCAATAGGAAAACCACGTGACCCATTTGCTTTCTCTTTCCAAGTGATAGTCTGAATGCCAGGAACTTCATTTCGTGTTATATTTTCTTTTCATCTCCATGTAGCTGATGAACAAAATGGAGATGAAGAGGACGCAGAGAAGAAATCCATGAGTGGGTGTAGTGGTGGAAGCTGATCTACTGATGGTGCCATACTCATAATGGTAATGAAGTGGAAGAAGAGTTGGGTGTGAATGATGAAAACCCCCTCTTCCTGAAGAACAATTGTGGGGCCAGTTGATATCCACATTTTGTCTGTGGTGATTACTTGATTCTGAGATCTCTTACTCCCATTTCCCATGAGGATGTTACCATAGATTTCACTTAATTGGACTTAGTAAAGCCAAAATCTGTGATGCTTCAGAAATTTGGTTGAGTGCTGATCTCTTAAAACTAGCCCAAAAAAAAAAAATTATAGTACTCTTTCCAGTCATATGGGCCTCTATATAGTATCTCATGAACTTATTTCACGTTCATATTTTTAACACCCAAAATGCAATGGCAGATTTTACAAGGTTCTCTTTTACTTGGTAAGTGGCACTTATATACAATAATATTGGGAAACATGTATATACTATTTCAAAGAGTCTAATCAAATGGGTATCAGAGGAAAGTTTCCTAATTTGGCTAAAATGAGAAGTACAGACTGCCATCCCTATAGCAATGGTAAATAATGGCATAATGGTGATTCTAACAAGAAAGATGGATCTGATTTTAATCTCTTACAAAATGGAGCCATTTTGCATCTTGACCTGCATGGCCGCATATATGGTCGCCAGTATATGTGCTCCTCCATCTCAGAACACTGTATAGAAATTCCTGTTCGATCATGTTGAGTTTGAAATAAGAACTTAAAGTGGATCTTGTTTTCAGTATGTTTTCCTTGGTCCTTCCTACATATTTCAACATAACCCACTGAATGTACTGTCATGTTGACGCAACTGGTTGCACAAGTTCCACTTATACAGTTCCTCATTCCAACGTCACACCGTGTCCTCAATTATGGAAGTTGATTTCTTTCCTCATAGCCCTTGCACTTGATTTCAATTTTTATTACGGCCCACACATTGTTTGTTATATGTTGTGTTATTACATCTTTACTCCATTTATTTAATTACCAATGCTGTTCACTTTTTCTTTGCTCTTATGCGCTTAAAAAGTGAATCCCTGTTCATTATTTGTTTTAAAGTTCACATTTTCTGTGTTGACAGTTCATAAGCATACCTCCGAGAGTGACTCAAGAGAACCAATTCAGATTTTTGTTAATTCTTTTGAGGTGAGACAAAAATTAACAGGTAGTTGATATGCATGGATTGAGTGTATCTTTGGGGGTTATGGGTTAAACTGTTTGCTTGTCTAAGAATTTTTCAGCACAGCCCGAATGGGGAAGAATGACAATATTTCTTAAAATCTTCTGAGACATTGAGAAGTAACAATTAGGAGGTGGATGAGACATGATGAACCACATTTCTATTTCAATCCACTATCACTTATATCTCCTTCGAGTACCTGACTTCTGCTAAGTCTAGATCCTATTTCTGGTTAGCCAGTAGAACTCTTTGTGAACCAGTCAAGGTGCTTCACAATATAATTGTGGTAATCTGGAGAAATAGCCCTTTGTCAGGTACCTATTACCGTTCTTGTTGGACGAACCTTTCAGACATATGACTAGTTACTGAACCCTGTTATGGATTTAGGGCTCTAGTTCCACTACTACCCTAAATGCATTTTTATAGCTAGTGCGGATCAGTGAGATTCGATATTGCTGGTCTTTCGTGAAACCAAGGCAGTGGTGATCTGGTTTCATCTTTGGCTCTCTTGTTATAAGCTTCCTGCAAATACTTGTGTTGTCCTACATGCAGGAACCTGGGAGTGAATGTGCTCAGACTGCATCTTTTTTATTAGATCCAAGCGAAAATAGTTGGCTTCAGCACGACGTAGGACTCCTTCAAAATTGCAGAAACGTTTTAGGACGTAAAAAAATAATTGTGTACAATTATAATCTTATAGTTGAGTGACATTGCAGAGGAAATGGTCTAAAACACTAATTGTGTGGTCGAATACTTCCAGTGCACTGTGAGGGGAATTTCGGCTGACCAAGCAAAGCTCAAATATAATGACAGCTACTGCTTTTAGACGTCACTTTGCTTTGAATTCTTACTCCACATGCGGAGAATAGCTCTGAACTTTTTGCTTTACTCCATTCCTTATCAATTGGCAGCTCTTTTCACTTCTTTCCTGATTTTCACTATTTTTTCAGCAGGTAGCTCAAGAGTATCACCGCGGTCCCATTGCCTCCATATTTCCTGGAGTTTGCCAATTCAGCAAGTTGATTTTTTTTTTCCATTATTTTGGAAAATTGTAATAATGTAATAGTTTCCAATAGAGAAAGTAGGCACAAAACCTCCTTTCTTTAGTTGTTCGTTACCTTTCTTTCTTTAAGTTTTCGGAGGCCTTTCCCACTCTTGTCATAAGCATGACGACCGTTCAGAATAGTTGCTCCGTTGTAATAATGAGTTTCGCAGTTACATGCTCCAGTCCACAGGTTTTTGGGGAGGGGTGAGAAGTATTGTCATCAGGTAGACAGATTTCTCTACTTCGATTTATGAACTGGGGTAGCTATTTTTGATATGCTTCTGAGCTTCATGATCGGGTGTGAAACCTGTTCAGGAGATGGCGTCCGAGTGGTGCCCAACTTTGACGTAGCACGCAATGACGTGGGCACAGGTTTATTAGTCTGTAATATCGGGTCTTCTGAATGTGCAA
>JAGVVM010007541.1:0-12223 GCA_019149425.1 Psidium friedrichsthalianum
ATGCTGCTAGAGTTTCGTCTTTTCTGCATAATCTGGAAGCACCCCCTTTTAGTTCATCTTCGTTACAATTACTTAATAATTTCATGTCAAGTATTTTTTTCATTCCCCACTTGTGTAAAACAGATATATGGGTGGTTAGTGTCTTTTACTTGATGGTTACATGCTTCATCTTGCTTCTTGCGTGCAGGTTTTTGGTCCATCTGCAAGGCAGAAAGATCTTTATGAGCAAGCAGTGGTTCCAATTGTAAATGAAGTTCTTGAAGGCTTCAACTGTACCATTTTTGCATATGGCCAAACAGGTACTGGAAAAACGTACACAATGGAAGGTGAATGCAAGAGATCGAAGGTATTATGCCTTTGTGTTTCCCATTACCATCCTAATTATGGATTTTCCCCTTTCTGCAAAAATTGGAATTATAACCTCTCTAATGGTGAAATGTGGCAGAGTGGACCCAATGGAGAATTACCTCCAGAAGCAGGAGTCATACCTAGAGCAGTGCAGCAAATTTTTGATACTTTGGAGAGCCAAAATGCTGAATACAGTGTAAAGGTTACATTTATAGAGTTATACAATGAAGAAATCACCGATCTTCTAGCACCTGAGGAAATTTCCAGAGTCACTATGGATGATAAGCAGAAAAAGCAGCTGCCGTTGATGGAGGATGGAAAAGGGGGTGTTCTTGTTAGAGGTATAGAGGAGGAAATTGTGACAAGTGCCACCGAGATCTTTACTTTGCTTGAAAGGGGGTCCTCAAAGCGTCGTACTGCTGAGACACTGCTAAATAAACAATCAAGGTAAAAATAAAATGCTTTTCTTTCACTATATGTTGTCATGGGTCGGTTTTTCAATTTTACAATGAGACATTGATTTTTGTTTTGATGTAGTCGGTCACACTCTTTGTTTTCCATCACAATTCACATCAAAGAAGCAACACCGGAAGGAGAAGAGCTTATTAAATGCGGCAAACTTAACTTGGTGGATCTGGCTGGATCCGAAAACATATCCCGTTCTGGTGCTAGGGAGGTACTGCTCCATACAATCTGCAAAAGATTTGACTGGTATGCAGTATTTGTAGTATGACTCATCTGTTAAATCGTGTATCTTCATTTGACAGGGTCGTGCAAGAGAAGCTGGAGAAATTAACAAAAGCTTGCTCACGTTGGGAAGAGTCATTAATGCTCTTGTGGAGCATCTTGGTCATATTCCCTATAGGTATAATGTGATTCCAAAATATTATAAAATCTGACGTGCTGCACTTGTTCCTGTCAAATTTGGTTGATTGAGATGACCTTTTCTCAGGGATAGCAAACTCACGAGGTTACTTCGGGATTCTCTCGGAGGAAGAACTAAGACTTGTATTATTGCAACAGTTTCACCTGCTGTCCACTGTCTGGAAGAGACCCTGAGTACCCTAGATTATGCGCACAGGGCCAAGAATATTAAAAATAAGCCTGAGGTCTGTTTACTGTCACCTCTATTTCATAATTCCAAGTTTTTTTTTTTCTTCAGTCAATTGTTTTGTTCTTTTCATAGTCTACCTTATAGTTGCTCGGAGCATTCCAATTCATATTATTGACCCTTTTCCCTTATTTGCTGTGCTTGGGTCAGCTTCTGCATGAATTAACATAATTGCACCCAGATTATCTTCACCGCTTCAGTAATTTTTTTTTTTTAAGATCATGTTGACAATTTTAGCTGTTTTTTGTTCTGGTTGGTCTCCCTTTAGTCTACAGACATGATATTCTAGCCTGCAATATTCTTATTGTTTGAGCAAGTATGAACTTCTATGTCACCGGTGTTCTTGATTTGTGGAATAAGGAGCACCTCATGTAATTGCTAGGAGGTTGAACATTGTGAGATTATTTCATGTGAATAGTATTTAATTTGAATATTCTTGCTTGACATTCTTAAAATTTTATGAAGAATATTATTGAAAATTACAATAAGAATAATTAATTCTTTTCAACCACCCTACTGTCAAAAGTCAATTATACACATTGTGATGCTTGATTCAAAGTCAATCTTCATTCTACTTTCAAGTTGCCACTCATGCTTGCACTGAGGGATGACCACTTGTGTGTGTAGGTAAACCAAAAGATGATGAAATCAACTCTTATTAAGGATCTCTACGGTGAAATCGATCGACTTAAGGCTGGTACGAATCTTACCCAGATCCATTCATGCTGGCATTTGTCTTGGGATGCAAGTTGTTGAACACAACAATATCATATAGTGGTTTGAGTCCGTGTTGGTTGATGAGATGCTTCTATTTTGTAGAGGTGTATGCTGCTCGCGAGAAAAATGGTGTTTATATTCCTAAGGAGAGGTATTATCAGGAGGAGAGTGAAAGGAAGGTATTTTTTTTTTCTTCCTTATCTTGACTTTTTTCATGCTTGGATTTCCAAGTACCTACTTTATCTCGGGATATATATATATATATATATATATATATATATATATGTATATGTATATGTATATGTACATACATAAATGAAGGATAATAATCACTGATTTGATGCAAGTTAAATGTCTATCCCCTTTTCCATGGAATCTTCATTTCAAGAGCACTGTTGTAATCTTCATGTTGGGTTGGTTTGGACTTTAATCCTCTACGTCCTTATAGATCCTTGAAGATGTTTCTATCACAGTTCTCACAGTTGCCAATCCTTGGGTTAGACACATCTTATATAGAAATTTATTTCTGACTTATTTGATGACGTCTGTCTTCAGGCTATGGCTGAACAGATTGAACAAATGGGGGTTACTATGGAGACCCATCAAAAGGTTAGTTTATAACGTATTTTCTTGATAACAGTTTGGTTTGGCATCTTGTGCGATGTTATCCTCATTCACCATATGTTGTGACAGCAATTTGAGGAATTGCAAGAGAAATATGATTCTCAGGTTCAACAATGTTCTGACTTGAGTAGCAAGCTCGATGCAACTGAGGTAAGTGATGTTTCATTATTATGGATAATGTTCAAACCTTGTGCTTGTTTTCTCATTCAGCTGGTCAAATGTTGCAGAAAGATTTGGAGCATACGAGTAAAGTGCTGGCTAACGTTAAAGAGGAACTTAAGAAATGTCAGTATTCTATAAAGGAGAGGGATTTCATAATATCGGAACAGAGAAAAGCAGGTATGTTCTGAGGCTTCTATTCACGAGTGGGTCTTGTATTGAAAGAGCCTTTTCTTACCAATTTGATGATTCGACAGAAAATGCTTTGGCTCATCAAGCTTGTGTCTTGAGAGCCGATTTGGAGAAATCTCTACAAGATAATGCTCTATTATTTTCTAAAATTGGTAAGTCCTCTTTTACCGGAATAGAGTTGCGTGAATTTGAAAGGCTACATATATGTTGCATTAACCCGATGCTTCTGGATGTGTACCTTGTAGATAGGGAAGATAAACTCAATGCTGATAACAAATCTGTAGTAAACAACTTCCTAACTGAATTGGCAAGACAAGTTGCTTCACTTCGCACTGTGGTGGATGGATCACTTTCTCAGCAAAATGACCACCTTGATAGTGTGGAAAAATTCTGCCATTCATTTGAACAAGTACATGAAAGGGTAGGGAATTATTTTTTTAACTGCTTCATCTGTTCCATAGTCAAGTCTCCCGAAAAGTGTCGTTTCTATATGTGGTGCGACACTAGTAATTAATCTCAGGCTTTCTGTTAAAAGTACTTTGTTTCTTACAAAAATCCTTCTTATAGGCGGTTTTGAGTATGAAGAAGAAAGTTACAGCTTCAAGGGCTATGTACATCTCTCATATTGAGGCGCTGCAAAATGTTGTGCGTTTACACAAGGCTAGCTGTAATGCAGGATTGGACAACATCTTATCCTTGGCTTCTTCCAATGTGCAATCTACAGAAGAGGTTTGCAGTAAAGTTTGAATGTCCCCACCTTATTTTGGTTTTTATGCTGTCTATAATTCTAGTGGTACTTTATTAAGCTTGTGGATCTTTCAATGTTCTGCAATGTACTGAACTGTTTTCTATGCTTGTACCAGTTTCTGACTTCAAAAGATGTAGAAGCAAAAGCTCTGTTTGATGATCTCCAAAGCACTCTTTCAACACATGCAGGAGAAATGGCACAGTTCACCAGGGAAATGCGGCGGGTGTGTGCCTTTAGATTTGTCTGCTCTGTTTCTTCTTGGGTGTATTAAATGGAAACTGTGATTCACCTTGAGGTCGTCCATTGAATCTGGCCACTTCGTGTTTAATTCATCAGAGATTTAGCATCAGCATCGAGCACACCAAGGACATTTCTGAGTACACTAACGGACTTCTTGGGAAGCTTATTGAAGAATCTAAAAACCTTGAGTGCCATGCAACACAGATTGAGGAAATTCAAATGAAAAGTATTGCCGAGTTTCAGAAGGCTTATGAAGTAAGGGAACTACTGCACCTGTGAATGACAAGGCACTATTGAGTAAATCATTGACTGAATTGTCCAATCGTTATTATGCAGGAACAGTCTAAATCTGAAGAAGAAAAACTTCTAGCAAATATGACAAATTTAGTTTGTAATCACTTCCGTCGTCAGAAAGAAATGGTTTGGCTTATGAATTGCTTTATATCTGAATAAATTGCTTCTACTTCTGGTGCTCCCTGTTAAGGTGGATTGATGGTTAAGAACTGTAGGTGGATACAAGGCTTGTTAGCCTTAGGGGAACTGCTGCTCAGAACAAGACATTTTTGGACGGGCATGTTTCTTCACTGGAGGGTATTACTACAGATGCCAAAAGAAAATGGCATGAATTTTCTTCTGAAGCAGAAAATGATGCTAAGGATAGTGCTGATTATTCTGCTGCCAAACATTGCCGTATGGAGTTACTTTTACAGCAATGGTAATGTGCTTGCTATGCATGGTACCATCTTATTATGAGTACCTCATTCAGCCTTTAATTTTATTTCAATATGGTTAGTGTAAGCACAGCAGAATCAGCTTCCAAGCATTGGGATAGCGCACGTGAGGCCATATGTGAGATGGGTAATAATCATGTTTCCTCAATGAGATCACAAATAAGGTCAGTTTAGGGGCTTGTCAGCTCCTCGTTATCTGAAGAGCTTTTACATGTTTCTGTCATGAAAAATATAAGACGTTTGTAAAATTGCTTTGGCAGGGACGTTTCTGATAGTAACGAGCAACATGATGTAGAGATTGGTGCTGCAAGGGATGCAGCTCAGCAAGATGCGGTCAAGTGTAGTGAAGATTTCATTAAGCATGTTGACTGTAAGTATAAGTTTGATATAGATCAGTAATCTGGGACATACAGACAATCCCTTGTTTTCCGTTTGTTAAATTTCTCATTTGGCACCAATCTTCAATTTACAACTGCATTTCTGATTTGATTATTGTTATGTGTCTGAACTAAAATTGTGAAATCACCCGATGCTGGTAATCGCTGCAAACATTTTCTATGCAAGATAAGTTTGACAGTTTTTAGAGGGGCAATATGAGTTAATGGAATTGTTCTTCAAATTTCTCTCTAGTTGATTGAACTTTGTTCTTCTAATGACATTGATTCAACCCTCAAGCTTATGTAAAATGTGGATTGCTGTGGCATAGTCGCATGTTCGTTGACCGATGACTGAATAAGGTCCATCCAAAAGTGCACACTGTCGCTGCAATTATCACAACTTTATATAAACGGTTCGTTATGATTACGACAGGTGTGTCAGTGCAAGAGCGAGAATCTATATCGGGTATTCTACAAACGGTCCAAGCACACATGCAGTTGTTGGAAAGTTTCCGTGAGGACCACTCTGGCAAAGCTTCAAGCGTCAGGGAGAAAGCAGAAGAAACTTTTCAACATCGCTATATGGTAGGCCTACTTTCGCAATCACTAAATTTGAATATTACCTCTCTGTCGTCGATATGACTGTCAGTTCGCCATCGTTTTCTGTGATAACATGAACCCTTTAGCTTAAGGTACATGAACTGGTTACTATGCCTGAAGCAAAGTCCTCAAACATCCGGTCTAATTTGTATTGTATAGCATCCCGTAACCAGACAATTTACTTTTTGTGGTTTTGCAAGTTCAAGTTTTCCTCGTGGGAAAAACCTGGCAAAGCCATTAACTGTTTAGCAAGCTTTTTCACATGGAAAAATCAGGTTTAATTCAATAATGACACATCAAGGATAGTTTGAGCGACTGTATTGACCTAGTACATATTCTGAGAGCTTTCATTTGTCGTGGTCACGCTCTAGGATTTGGACTCTTAAATTTTATCGTCCATGTAAGCCTGCACTACAATTCATTTCTTGATTTGGCAATCAAAAGTCATAAGGAGCTTAGGTTCCCCAACCCTGACTGCATATGATGGATAACGATTTAATTTATGCATTTCATATACAGGACTATGAGCCAAGCGGGGCGACGCCAATTAGATGTGATCCAGAAGTTCCAACAAAAGGAACTATTGAGTCCCTCCGGGCCATGCCAATGGAATCTCTTGTTGAGGAGTTTCGTGAAAACAATTCATATGAATCATTTGATGGGAAGGACTTGAAGCCATCTCTAATACCACGCTCACCCTTGACGCAGATCAACTGAACTTGTGATCTTCACACCTCATTTTCATGGAACATATTTGGCGGCCACGCGAGGATCTGTACCGTCGGTGTACATTAATTATCTGTCACTTGAGTATTGTAAGGATGCGAGATAGGTCGCTGGAGCCAGAATCTGAATGAAGCAAGGCTATGAATAATCACAGTATAAGGTTACGGAGACTTGTTTCTCCATGAAGTAATGTGGCAGTATTAAGCGTAGGCTCCTCGCTTATGCTTGAACAATTTATATGTAAAGCTCCTCTTGAGTCGTATAAATCTTCTCTGTAATGTAACAATTTTTGGCTAGTGAAACTGGAGGCACATTGAAACTCCGATGTGCATTGCTTCAAGTTAATTAATGTCATTCAACTGAATTCCTCAACCAGTGAAAGTATGGGAATGTGGTTTCACGCTGGAATCCTGAAATGCTTAAGCAAATTTTGTTTGGGGCTTGGGAGATTGTCTTTTTGTTAGATTACACTTTTCTTTGACCTGCATTTTTTTTTGGTCGACTTTGATCTGCAGTTTAAGTAGATAACAGCATCGTACTAACGAGTTTTCAGTTATTTCTTTATGTTCGTAGATAAGAATGTTAGGTGTATGCCTTAAAGCAATCATGCCGTAATTGTATGTTGGATTCATTGTACTTTCAATTAATTAATGACAAAGACGCGTTCATTCATTTTGTCTCATGATTTTAAATGAATAAAATCTATAAGATTAGTTCTGACTAAGCCTATTCTCAAGACGTTGAGAATATATGTGATAGGTATTAATTAAACTGATTTTAAACTACTCTTGGTCAATGAATCATTAATTGGACATTAATAATCCTGTTGAGACTAGTGCGTTCTGACTAAGCCTATTCATGCTGGTGCTCGTATTGGATGAGTTTATTGAATGTGACACGCACTAAATGATTAGCAAGTATGGAAGCTTCGAGTGAAGTCAATGTTTAATTGTTCACACTTTGGTTAGGTATAAATGATCTAAGACCTAAAGCATGATGATGACTCGTATATCAAATGACGATGATCTACAAGTGCGCATATAGGCGGGTTGTCGATCCATCTCTATATTTGATGGTCATGGTTTATTCGCACACGAAGTCACAGGCATGCGCAACAATAAGATTTGTCTCCTCATCATATACGAGATTGATGTCCTGTACGATCTACTCGTGACAATGCATGGAAAATCCTCGCCCAAGGTTCTCATCAAGAATGTCTTCAGATTATGCATATTAGATAGATTTGAGCATACGATTGAATTGGCGGCTTGACTAATAGTCCATGATCTTTGTTCGATCAACATACGGTAAAACAAAATGATCGAATTATACTGTACAACTTCATTATATTCTTGCAACACTATTCTGATAGTTATGATATATTGCTATATATCACTCATGTGGGATCTAGAAACTTATTAGAGATAGTTAGTTCTCTGGATGATACTAATCTGTTAATATATGTGCTACTGCCAACTTAGTAATGAACTTGGGGATGTTACACACCAAAGCCAATATGTGATGACACTAATATAGAAGATCGAATTGCAAAGGTGTTTGCAATCGTGACTATAGAGATACTCGAACAAAGTTAGATCAAATGAGATTTGATTATAATTTCTAATTGCGAGCGGATAAGCATATAATGCAAGCACAACCTTAAGATGATGTCATACTGATATGACATCTGCACGAATCACGAGATGATGATATTTGTCATCTAAAGGATAACATATAAATTTTTTATCCAGAGAAAGTCAAAGGATAAGGTTTGTTATCCAAAAGCAAGGCAAGAATTACTAGATAATCATGGCACGAGTATCAAGATGGTGATACAACGGCAATTTGGCGGGCTGCAGATGGGCAGCCATCGGCGCTAGCGCCCCTTCCAACCGCCCTAAAAGGCGTTTAAAGGGTTGGCCATTTTAGCTGGCCCTACCCTAATCCAACTCCTATAATTAGGAGTTAGGAGTTAAGGTTTATAGGATATTTTCCCTCACTTGATCCCTCGTTCGTGTGTGTGAAGTCTCGTGTCGTTCTCTTCGTGCTCGTGTGAGATTGTTCTCGCGTGAAATGCTTGAGGTCATGTAGTTGTTAGTGATTAAGAAAGGAGCCTAGTTCATCGCATCTCAATGATTGCTAGCACAATCGAGAAGCGAAGCGATCGTCCGCACGCTTCGGCTTTTGTTTGTTGTGTGATTGGTGATATATCTGAACTAGAGGCCCCACACTTATGGGATTCAAGAACACCGAACTAAGTCAGCTCTGGCACGTTTTTAGAGGTAAGCCTAAAATCCTCTTGATGTATATTTTTATTTTTTCGATTGAAATGCACGAATATCCATTGAGGAAGATCCACGTATGGGTTGATTTCATTTCTGCTGTGTATCTCTACTTTTGATGAAATTTTTTGAATTTTCCCGTACCAAACCCAAAAAGAAACGGATGCAAGACTTTGTAAATGTATCTTCATTTCCTTCTACCTCCACCATACTTGAAATCTGGAGAGCATGGAGGAGCATTTGAGCTTAAATTGCATCCCAACTTTGCCAGTGATCAAGCTACTAATTTCTATTCAGTCGCTTCGCTTTGAGTTACTTTAGAAACAGACTGGTGACAAAAGACCATGTTCTTAGAGGTCCTTGCGTTATATCTCAAATGTAACTTGAACGTTTCTATGGCATAACAATCAAACATCCAGGTGGAAACTACGACTATCATCTTGTGGAGTATGTTTTGTCTTTGTTCACTATTGAAATTAGCGGATTAGGTGAGTATGGCAACACTTTTCGAGTAGAATTTCTGCTCTAGAACTAATTTTAAAATCACTGAAGAAGTTAAAAAAAAAAAATTTTATCTTCGAAAGTAAAAAAATCAGCTTTTTGCTCAAAAGAAGAAGTTGACTTTTTGAGCAGAAGTGTTGCCAAGCGCGCCACTACTCCTCCGACATCCTCGACGATACAATGCTTGTATCCTCTTCGGTAGAACAATGCACTTTCAACCTCATTCAAAGTTTCAAAACCACTTTCTGCAGAACAGGTAATGACAAGACTGTATTTTTTTTTATGAAGCACATTATAATCGGTCATCTCATTGACCTCTCTATAGACACCTCAAATTCGAAAGAAAATATGTCTTGATAAGATCTGTACGTTTCGTTATGGAAGTACCATTTAGACAAACTACCAGTCCAAACAGAAATTTACCATCGATGCCAACAATCCTTACTACATCTTTGCCATGGAATTTGACATATACAGCGAGTGAAAACTAAGAGCCTGCGACGATTGTTTCGTGCAATTGTAGAGAATTTGGTAATTCTACCTTTCAGCATTTCATGCGACATCCTTGTATTGTCAGACACTACAGTAGAGAAGGAGCTCGAGAGGTCCGGAGAAACCTGTCTATGCAAGTGGTATCCGGCTGCCCGAGAGGTAGTTCAGGCCATTCACTTCAATTCCCGATCACAAAATCCACTTGTGGGTTCAAGTACGCGTAGATAAATGCCTTAGATGTTTTTTTTATCTGCCGTATATTCGAGTCCTAGATGGAGAGTAGAGCTTGTTATGGTTTGATCTCTCTTCTCAAATCCTTCACTCATACTTGTGATACGCCTTTCGTAATCGTGAGCGACAAAATTGAAGTCATCCATAGCAGGGTAAAACTAGGGGGGGAGTGGAGGGGGCAAAAAAGGGGGGGGGGAGCTCTATCAAAGTTATATGAAGCATTGCTCTGTCATTAATATAAGCTTCATCGAATCAAAATCTACTCGATCCAGCCCCACATGACCAGACGACAGAGGCCATCATTCTAGGAAAGGTTAGATAGAGCTTGGTGCAACCACAAGGTCTGAGTGTTTGCTTTAAGCTGCTTAAGCTGACTCTTTTTCCGCTTTGCGCACGGATCACTATCCTATTTTGCTGAACTTGAAACCGGTGTTACAAAGTCATTGCTCTGGACTGTTCTGTTTTGAACCGACAAGACTTGATGAGAATGGCGGGCAGTCGAAGAGCCGTGAAGACTACCCGAAGAATTCCCTGATAAACCTTGAGAGGGAACTCAGAAATGAATATCCATTATCATGGATCAGGTGAAGAAGTTCTCATGGACACGAAATCCAGGACTCGACATGTTCTGGATGGAGAGCATAACACTGAAATTTCCAACCATCATTGTTTTGGATAATAAACCTGAACCTGAAGCTTAAGAAATTTCCCCACCCCCACCGACTACCCTCCCACTTTCAAGATGGCAATTACGAAGAGCATAAGAAACCAGCACCTGGCTAGAATAGTAGTTGCAGCTGACATACTACCATTACTTTTCCACTATAAGTTTTCAGTCGCTTAGCTACCAGCTTGGCACTGAAAGCTAACAGCACACTGGTCGTCAATGCTTTGAGTGTGTCTGAAACCTTCCTTTTAGATTTCAATTGTCTACAAAATGGTTGAGTTTTCTAGTCATCTATATATTGTAGTCATTGTAAGATGGTTAGATTGCGGAACGATAGGCTCAATGTCTCTTCGTACAGGACGCCCGAGCGTATGCTGTCTTTTCTTGCGAGAAACGACTTTCTGGGCACACTGTCGGACGGCGTGCTGACTACCACTATATGGTCTTTACCGATACTCTACGTGGACCAGCGTTGTTGACCTCCGTGGTTATGTCGTAGGGGAATTGTGTCGGTTGGGCGTCGGTTAGCTCAATATTCCTGCCTTCTCCTACGTGCGCGTAGTGAGGCCGCTTCCGTTCCTTTATCCTTTTAATGCGCGGAGGTAAAAGTCCTTACACCAGTTTAGCCCTTAATGTTTGCGCATTAACCCTTTTCTCAGTAGGTTCCTGCCCTTCATTTTTGCCAATAAGTTTTTCCCTTTTACTTCACCCTGGACTTGCCTAATCCGGCGGCCCTTGTCGCAACAGGCGTCGAATCGCTACTGGTGATCTCTATACTTGCTCGTCAGGGTAAATTGCCTCACATGTGTTAGTGCTTCCGCAATACAACATTTTGCTAAAAAACATGATGCGTATCGTTGGCTCGGTGAAAAATTCAAAAAGAGGAAAAGAAAATTGCTCTTCCTCCCATCATAGTCTCTCCGTTTTTCAGCAACACTTAGTTTTGTCCTTGCAAATATCGTGCATGTTGCAGTCTAGCGTCGTCCGACAGCCTCAACAGCTTAATTTTTAGGGCAACACGGTGTGGAAGGATTTGATTTAGACAATTTTGTACAAGTAACAGACGTCGAAGAGTATTAGAAATAATACAAGTTCAGATAAGAAAAGGCGTTAGAGTTATAACAAGACTTGACTATTTGGTTTTTCCTAGATTCTAGATTGATCTCATCTGGATCGTATTTGGACCGTAAGGCCTTTCTGTTATTTAAATATTCACATACATCGAGCCTTCTAGTCCATTCAGCAAAACAGGTGAACCCTGCTTCTTTTCGATGTCGCACGCGAAGCTTTAGAGATTTAGAGAATTTGACGGTTACAGTCCGAAATAAGAGTGAGCCGCCAGGGGTGCGGAGCAAACCTAGTGAAGGAAGTTAATTCATTAGCGTGATGCAGATCGAGGGCTATTTCCCTATTAAAGCTTTGGGAAGTCGGAAGTGAATAGGATGAACTCGGGTTGGATCAATCGGACTCCGGCTTT
>JAGVVM010007542.1:0-21781 GCA_019149425.1 Psidium friedrichsthalianum
TATTAAACGTCTTTTCTAAATGTTTCCCTCACGCGGACATTTATATGGAACAGACCACCGGTTTTGAATCCCATGGTGAATTTGAGATGTGTGACGCTTGAGATTCAATTTTTGGCTCAAACAATCGTGCCGGAGTTGGAACCATCCGTTTTTATTAGGTGGTTATTTGTTTAGCCTGTATCAAAAATCCGGATGATGCCATTGTGTTATACAAGAAGCCGGTGGGAGCACAATTTGCATTTCTGTTCTGTACGTCAATGAATATACTTTTTTGTTAGGCTATTCTGTATATGCATATATCATCGATCAACTATTCTTATCACATAATTTCTCTATGAAAGATTAGGAGAGGCGACCTATATTTTTAGGCATCAAGATCTAAGAGATAGATCGGTGATTGTATTGGCCTCTCATAATATATGTGCATAGTAAATGTTAACACTATTTAACGATGCATATGTTTCAAAAGAGAATAATTGCCTTTTAGAAGGCATGGAATCCCCAGCCTTTCCAAGGAGATGTGTCCCCAACATTTCTAAAGAAAGAGACGCGAACTGTCAGGATACTTTTACGCATCCACTATTAGACAGAATAATAAGATGCACTGCTATGTAACCCGGACTTGATATTGTGTATGCTGTAACATTGACTATTAGATATCAGTCTAATCTAAGGGGAAGAACCTCATGAGCAGTCAAGAATATCCTTAGTAACTATACCAGGACTAAGGATTTCTTCTTGATATATGGAGAATGAGGGTTTAAAGTTGAAGCGTATACTATTTGATTTTTCAATCGGATCGTAATGACTATGAGTCTACATTTGGCTTATAGCTGTGATAAGTCAACGTTGGTTGCAGCTAGTTGGGATTCCAAACAAAAGCATAACTGCTGATTCACCACTGGAATCAAAGTATGTAACCGTCTTCTGAAGCATAAAGGAAGCTGCTTAGGATGATAAAAGTTCATTTCTAAACTTGGAGTAGTTCTTTCCATTGAGTAATTAATTACATTGTTTGTGTAAACAACAATGGGGCAATAGCTCAAGTTAAGAAACCAAGGTCTCACCGGAAGTCTAAGCATATTAAGAGACGCTTCCATCTCATCAGAGAAATAGTTGGGAGATGTGATATCGCCTTGCAGAAAATTACCTTAGTGGAAAAGGTGGCGGATCCCTTTACTAAGGCCTTATCTCAGTCTTTTTTCGAAAGACACATTGACAAAATACGTTAGAGGTCCCAGACAAGTTGACTTTAGTGCAAGTGGGAGATTGCTAGACATATGCTCTAAAGGACTATGTAATAGTTGCATATTAGGGATTTCGATTGTATTCCAATTCATTATTGAATTAATGGCAAAGACATGTTTATTCATTTGTCCAATTATTTATATATATGAATAAATTCATAAGATTAGCTGTGACTAGACCTATTTTTGAGATGCCGAGAATATGTGTGGCGGGTTAAACAATTAGACGGAATCTTTAAACTGTTTTTGGTCAATGGATCATTAAGTGGATAGTAATGATCCTGTTGCGATCGGCGCGCTCTTACCTTCGCTATTAATATTGGATACTTACAGGAATGACGAGTCAAGAGTTATTGGTATTGTGATGCTTGAGTGGAACACAAGTGCTTGTACCAAATAAGTTCACTGAACGTGTCACGCATTTAACGATTAGCAACATGGAAACTTTTAGTGTGGGCCTTGTCTAATCGTTAATGCTCTAGTCTTATGTAATAATCCTTAGACCTGAGGCATAGTGTTGACTTGTACGTTGAATGGCTATGGTTCAAAAGACGCATATTGGCGGTTCGCTAATCCGTCTCTGGACCTGATGGTTATAGTTCATGCGTATACAAAGTCACACGTGTGCGCAAGATGCAATCTGTCTCCTTGTTACATGCAAGGTATGATGTCCTATGTGATCTGGTGATAACAAGACATTGAAATCCTCGGCCGGGATTGTAACCGAGAATAAGATGTTATGTCTCGTACAAATGCATATCAATTAGATTTGTGCATATGATCAAATTGGTGGCTTGACAAATATTCCATGGCCTTTATTCGATCGGGACATAGTACGACAACGGGATTGAATTACACTGTAACTAGAGCTGATAGGTTCATTATATTCTTAAAACATTCGCACTGTCTAAGTAGCCATGACATAGTGCTAGATGTCACTCATGGCTTATAGGACCTAGTGGTTGATCGGGACATTCAATTCTCTTACAAGTATTAATGTGTTAGTGCTTGTTTACTGCCAGCTCAGTGATGAACCTAGGGATGTTACATACCTTAACCAATACATGACGACGTTGAATGAAAAAATGATATTGTAAATATGTTGCAATCGCGACTATCGAATTAGTTAGATTGAAATTAAATTAATTGAATTTAATTTGATTCTTATTTTTGGTCATGGACATACGTGCATATGATGCGCACGCACTCTTAAAATGGACACATATGATGTATCCAAAATACACGCATGTAATTGCACTATCTTGTTTTTATTAAATTATATGTAGATATAATTTATGAATATTTTGATATATATATTTTTTTATGTTGCACGCACATATTGATGTGCGTGCAACGGAAATTGTGCTGACCATGTGTTTTATTAATAAAGAAAAAGGAGTGCATTCATACGTGGTCAGCAACTCTTGCTGATCATGCATTTGTGCTAAAAATGCACAACATGCACGATCACAACCATTCCTGATCATGCGCATAGTGTATTGCACCTCCAAGGTTTTTAATTTGCAAAAGGTTTGCAGGTGTGTTGTGGAAACTATGTGCAATTTTTCAACAGAGTGCGCGCAAGAAAATTAGAGAAAAACCAGAAAATTCTCTCTACATTTTTGTTCTTGCGGTGACCAAAAAATCAATAGTGTGGAGAGTTGTCACTACGACATTGCTGGCACAATCAAGTGTGGAGTTTCTCCGTGTTTGTCTTTCTTCTGTTCGTCGTACGATTGGTGGTGTGTCTGAACTAGAGGTCCGATGCTTGTGGGACTCGTACCAAATAATATTTGGACCAACCCATTTCAAACATGCTACAAGAGGTAATCTATTTAACCCTTTTCATTTAATTTGATTTTTGATTAAAACACACGAACAACGCCTCTGGAGATACATGTATGTTTTTATTATAGCTGCATTTATTGTTAATTTTTGCCTATGCATGTTACATGAATCCAACAATTTCGGCATCCGGAATTTGCCGTTGTTTGGAGACGACTTCACTGCTGTTTTGCCACGAAAATACTGCTCTTCGGCGCCCAAGAATGCTGCTGCGTGGTGTCTAATCTGTTGCTATCCATGGCTGTTTTTACTGCTGTTCAGAGGCGGAAAATACTGCTGTTCGGTTCCTAATCCACTGCTGTCCAGGTTTAAAAACAGCACTCCTTTAGGCGTTTATACTTACTTTTCAAGTGCAGATTTTGCCGCAGGTTTGGGACCAAAAACCTCACTGTTTAAGTGCGATTTGCTGCTGTTCGGCGACCAGAAACAATACTATTTTAGGCTATTTTTTCTGCTTGATTGGTGCTGACTTTGCTCGATATTAAAAGGTAACATCTTTGCTTTTATTTGGTTATGATTATATGAGTGTGTGATTTGAATTATATCTTCTGATCTTGCCAAATTCACATTTTTGTAATCGAATCTAAAGATGAGAAGTTTTCATGAAAAGCAGAATTCTTGTTGTCCGTTTCATTTGTTTGATAGATGGTTTGTTTTGCAAGATTGGTTAAACATCCGAAATTGGAAAGTTTTGCTAAAAATTCGATTTTTCTCTCTTGTTTCGTATATGGGCTTATCATGAAGTGCTTATTTGGTTTTCTTGATTTGAATTCCTGTGGATAAATGTATATCTCCATTTTGGGTGAAAATCCTTCTATAGCTTGGAAGTTGCCTTGAATATTGTTTATCTTGAGCGGAAAACGTTTCTTTTAACTGGTAATTATCTTGATAAATTCTTGAAATCTCATAAGATAATTGCACGTTTTAAAAATACATGCGACTCTTGGCAGCTAAGGTAAGAGTTGCATCTAATCTTTGGCGAGGTCATAAAATCGATGGATTTTCGGCAATAACCCTAAAATTGAGAAAACTTTGAATCACTTTGCTTGGTGGATGAGCTTATCTTTTTCACTTGCTTATTTGTTTTTTTAGCGTGTCTAATTATGTTTGCATCTCTCATTGGTTGTCATATTTGTTTATTTTATGTGACTGATTTGCTTTTATTATAAAGTTTGCACATTAATAAACAAATATGCTCATAATATATGCTCCCATATGTGCTTGACCCTTCGGAATGTACAAAAGGGCATCATCTGACTTTAATATTAAAGTATGATTGTGTTCGCACAGAAATTACATACCCTATCCTCAATCTCAATGAAATGGGTCAGTAGTTTGGTATAGAATCTCATAATATGCCCTTCCTAGAATGGGACGATATTATTCTATACTCTCTCTGCTTATTGATGCAAGTCTAAAAGTACGTTGCGGATACAAATTGGAATTTTCGAAAATAAAAGGTATATTATGGGTATATTTGTTTATTTTTGTTCATTCTTTGCTTTTCCTTAGTTTAATTAAATTCCTAAAAAATCCCAAAAAACATGACACCTTTCTCTTTACATTTTTCCATGCTTCTTACATGTAAAATGACATCAACTATAAATTGAAACTTTGAGAAATTATTTTCTGAACTTATATTAAATATTATCTCCCTTTAGGGTAGTTTTTACTCCTATTTTTAACAAATTCGAAAATTCATTAAAAAATACCAAAAAAAGAATGTCATTAATCTTGCATAGCATATAGTCTAGATTACATATTTTTCCATGTTATTATGCTACGTCGTCTATGTATATCTCATGTTATATTTGCACATCATCATTTGCATATCATATAGTTTTTGCATGATTAATTTAAGGGTTAATACCACGAAAAATCTCAAACTGGTATACCTATAATAAATTTATCCCAAAATATTTTTTTATCACAAAAAATCTCAAACTGACACACTTGTGATAAATTTACCTCAAATTGGTACATTTGTGACAAATTTACCCTTCGTTAAATTTCATTAAATTTAACATCAAATTACTGAATTGGATGGCACGTAGCAGTTCATGAGTATACTAATTTGGGGTTTTGAATTTTGTCACAGGTTTACCAGTTTGGGATTTTTCATGATAAAAAAATAGTTTGGAGTGAATTTGTGACAAGTGTACTAGTTTTGAATTTTTTCACTATATTAACCCTTAGTTTAATTCATTGCATTTCACATGTCATATAGGCTGGTTGCATTTATATTAGGTGTGAGCAAATCACACTGATCAAACTGGGACCGATTGGACCAGATTGGGATTGGTGGTTCGGTTCCCAGTTTGAGAAGGGTTCGATCTAGTTCCTAGTCCCTAAAATTGGAATCGGTGATCGGACGGTTTAATTCTCAGTTCTAGGGACATAGGACCGGACCGTCGATTTTTTTTTAATTTTTTAAAAAGTAATCATAATGTTTACAATTTACTTGTTTAGTTCTTTTTGTTTTCATTTTATGTTTGCCTTGCTTTATATATTAATGATTTTGGGTGAGCACCATCATTGGATGCATGCCAGTAGTTATTTCATTCTCAATTTGAGAATTTGAATATACTCTATGTTCTGTGGAAGAGATACAGCTAGTTCACTTACGGTTTGGTGTCTATAGAATGGAAGTGGTGGTGTTTTCATATATCTTTTTGATTTGTGACATTTCATTGTCTCTATAACAGAGTGAGATGAGAGCTCATCTAGGAGACATGACACTATTGATGTTATTCGAGATTTGTTAAGACTTATCATCTCTTTAGTTTGTTACCTTCTGGGAACAGTTGGTAAAAATAAATTGAAATAGAAGCTTTTGTGGTATTAACGTTAAAGAGCCATCACTCTACTGATGGACATGACTGCTGGTTTTCGATGATTTAGGAATTGGATTGATGATTCTAATGAAGTTGACCGTTAATTGATTTTGCAAGTTTGTAAATTTGGTGAATCTTGAGTCAGCATGTTTACAGTGTCATTTTGAGCTTGATAATAATAAAATCTTGAAAAGTTGTAAACTATTGAATTGTAAATGACATCCTAAGCTTCATATTGACATGTTGTATGTCTTGATCGGACCTCGTTTTCTATGCAAAAAGGACCTCATAGTATGAGGCCAGAATAACGAATCTGATGTTGAGTTTGAGAATTCCTTAATCTGACATTGCTTTACTCTTCGGTTTTTATGATTTTTTGCATTTCATATCTCAAAAAACGTTGTGAAATAGATGTTCTAAATGAGACTCGGAATTTTCCAATGCTATAATTCTTACAAAAAAAATGGAATGATTTGGTCAAAAAGCATTTAAGCTCAAAGTAGCAAAAAGTTTTCATGCTTGAGTTTTAGAAGTTGCTTTGATTCCTCTGTTTCAACTGACTTTTTGTGATTCTTCGATATTTTTTAAGTTTTTATTTTTCTTTTTAAAAATCATTCATAAGTATCAAATCCATAATCCGAATCTTCATGCTGATGAAAATTGTGAACTTAATTTGATATTTTTAATTGATTTTCTCAGATTTGGATGTTGTCTAGAAAATTTTCTTGACACTGTTTCCTGAAATTGGTAATCATTTTGCGATGACGTCGAAAAATACAAAGTTTGGAGGCTAAATAGAAATTTTAAGATGTCCTTTGAGGGAAAAAAATCTGAATAAGGTCAAATAGGCCTTCAAAACTATTTTATGCGAAGTTTCTGTGCTAAATTGATTTTTATAAAAGCATGAGGGGCTTTTCTATAATAACTAAAATCTAAGAATCTGTTATGGATATGTTTTCTAATAGCTTGTAAAATTTTACACATTTTTATGCGTTTTTCTGGTATTTTTGAAGTTCTGGGTCAAAATTGGTAATTTTCCCAGCAATCGGGACAAATCATTAATTCGGGTTAATATGGTTGGAATTAGCTTTGATGGTCTGAATGAACTTTAAAGTACACATCATGAGGTTTCCATTAGTGCTTGAATAGTCATGATTGAGCCTTTTTGTCTACATGAACTAACACGCAAAATAATAAAAATACAAACTATTATAAGCGCGATAAAAGAAAATCCGCAACTCTTCAGGTATTTAACTACAATTCCAAATGCAAACCCGATACATGATCAGGGATACAAAATGAGACCAGATGGGACATCGATCTTATCCACCATTGTTCAAGATTTGGTCAACTCCTCCATGGACCGCCATCGATTGGTTGACACTCGTCGGGTTGAACTTATGATCATTATATTCATTCAAGGATTGCATCCAAGCAATCAAAATCATTAACAACATTCAACAAACAAGAAATAGCATTGGGGTCAGCTTTTGATTTCATGCATTCAGTATTTCCAAACCCTATTTTGCTAATACATTGGTTAATGACTATTGATCGCCATTTGTATGCGCATAACGATGATCATTGTCAAATACGCAATGGATTTGGATGTGGACTTGGGGCAATGCAGCTGATATTGTACGCCATTTACTATAACAACAAAGGCGAGCTAGTGAACAATGACGGTTCCATGGAGATGATGGGCGAGATAGAGGAAGCTGTTGACATAACTCAATGAAGCATATAGAATCCCATGTAGAATCGGCCACTCGAGCCAGACTGATCATGATTTATGGACTTTAATTTTATTTGTTAAAACTATATAAAGGAAATATTTGAACTCTAATGATCATGAGCGAAATAAATATGACTCGGTTCAAGGCTTTATTCAATGTTGTTGAGAAGTAACTCCACTTAATCTTAGCTAAAGATTGAGAACATGATGCCTACTTCTATGCCATCCTTCGCTTCTTAAATAGGCAACCTGCTTGGTCACCTCTTCCAACAGCCAATGTGGGATTGCAAAGCTCCGTATTGCTCCACGCTCACTCCCTCTATCTCTTTTGCAGCCGATGTGAGACGTCAACGTACATGTCTCTCTCACTTCCCCTCACCTGTAAGAGTTCCCAAGCAAAGCCATGCGCACCTAAGACATCCTTGCCACTTCAAGAGCGACACATCAAACTACAATGTGAGAATGTAAGAGAGATTGTCAACAAAAGCCAAGCTACTACCTAAAGCATGCCTTTCTCGGCCGTTTGGCTAAGATAAAGTGTAGTATTAGTTGATTGTAATTAATGCTCTCACAATTTTCACCCAATTTTGAAGCAGTATAATACTTTTTTTTCACATGTGTGAATGTGTTTCAAGTACATGCAATTGATTCCATTGAATTGCTTGGGAACCAAATTGTATCGATCAGTTCGGTTCTAAGTACTTATGATCCGGTCGTCAATTTCGAAAATTGAGAACTGATCCTACTTGTCTAGTTCTTGGTTCTTGGGTGGCATTGAATCGAAAACTAATTAACTCTATCCCTCGTGATCGATGGGGCCACAAAGGCCCTAGGAGAGACCATCACAAACTCGTTGGCTGTCGTAAAGGCGCAAAGGCCCGTGGTTGGTGGGGCTGCAGATGCCCTAAGCAAGGATTTCATTGCTCAACCGACTACTGGCAAAGGTCTTCGCGGCCCTACCAACAGCAGGTGAGTACACAAAGGCCCTCATCAGACTAGGTGAGTGCCACCTCGTCCAAGGCCAACGGTCCTTACCATTGCTGATGGGGTTGTGAAAGCCCTTGCTCAGGGTATTCGCAGCCAGTGTTGTTGGCATAGAAAAAAGAAAAACAAATGAATATGAAAAGTAAAAAATAAAAAAATTCAAAAATAAAAAACCATGTAGGAATTTTGTTTATTTTTAAAAATTCCATGCTGAATGGAAAAAAAAGTGCAAAATCTGTGTATGACAATTTGTTGAAAATGATAGTCAAATGATTGATTTTACTCCAATATGACACTTTAGTTAGCAAAAAAAAAAAAAAGATGTTATGACATTCATAAGAGCGCCATATGAAAGTTGTGGTACTCCTACTTTTCTTATCCCCTTCCATGGCCATGAGCTTCGAGCTTGAAAAGTCATGGGGGATGCAAGCTTCGAGCATGAGCTTGAGTGGCCACGGTGGCCATGGGCTTTGAGGTTAAATCTAGTCATAGGAGTCACAAATTTGAGCTTGAGCGGCCAACGGCCATGACTACGAGCTTTGAAGCCAAGTTTAACCATAGCTACCGTGAGCCTTGAAACTAAATCTAGACGTCGCAACTATAAGCCTCGACCATAAATGATCATCATTGCGAGCTTCCAGCTTAAAGGACCATGAAGGCCATAAGCTTTATGCTTAAATAGCTATAGCTGCAAGTTTTGAAGTCGAGTAGCTAGGGGCGTGCATGATCCGAGCTAGTCCGATCTTGGTATGGAATTGCGGACTTGACTAGTAGTCCCCAAATTTTCAGGATCGGGACCAACAGTCTGATCCTAGTATGACCGCTAATATTAGCTGCTTATAAAAATCTCATTGTTGGATCTAAACTAACAACTTTCAATCTCAACGGTCCAACCAAATAAAATAAACACATACCATCCTACAACCATGACATGAGTGCTTATGAGAAAAGACTAAATTAGAAAAAAAAAAAAAACATGGACCAAAAATCTGGTGTCAGTTCATATACCAAAATGGCAAAATCTTAGAACAAAATTTCAAGAAAATGAGAAAAAGAGTCAAATGTTGCATGTTTTTAGAGTTCCCAAATCAGCATTCAGCATTGTTGTGACCCGACTCCGCTCGATTCCCATAGGAATATCGAGTGTGGTGGGCTAATGGATTGCGAAGAGCCTCAAGAACGGGCTCTTAGCTTGTGCTCTTCCAAACCCAAATCAAATCGCAATGTCAAAATTCGAATTTCGACCTTAGTGTGGTTGGATGGCATGTATGCATTTACATGCAAAGGAATCACCACTGGCTTTTGAGGAAGGTAGGCCAAAAATCCAATCAAGCGGTCGAGAGAATTGCTCGATTCCGAATAACTAGAGATTTTTGGGTCTAGGATTTGGTTATCTTAATATTTCTACTAAAGTCCTTTTGATTACCATGAGGTTTATTTTGTTATCTAAGGTGATCACGTAAGGTTTAGTCACTTCTGATTCCTAAAAATGTTCTTTCAATTGTGCTAGACATCCATGTAAAATGATCTTGTAGGGGTTCGTTTCACGGCATTTTCTAGTTTTAGATTTAACTTAAAAAAAGCCAAATCATCCAAAGGGACAAATGAGGAAACATAAAAAAAAAAAGAAAAGAAAATACTCTAAAGCAATAAATAAAAATTTGCGGCCCTCAGGTATTTAATTACAAAGTCGATAATTGAAACCTAAGACATGATCAAGTATACAATAAAACAGATCGGAATTGACATTTGTCATTATCCATCACAAAATAAAATCTAATTATTCTAAACATGCAATAAAAGATCATTTTTGAGTTTCTCCGAAATTTTTTGGGATTTTTCCTGATTTTTTAGAATTTTTCTATTTCTTGGGATTTTTTTATAGGATGATGTGATAGGCCTAGAGGTGGCCATGGGCCGGTTCCGGCCCGGAACCAACCCAGAACCGACCCGGGTCAAACCCAAAACTGGCCTGTTGACCAGGCCGGTTTGTTATTTTTCGGAACCGGCCCGAAACCGCCGTTCCCGAACGGTTCAAAATCGGCGATTCATCCGGTTCCGAACCGACCCGAACGGGCATCTTAAATTTTTTTTTAAAAAAAAATAATAAAATTACATACTTAATCTTAGCCAAATTACTAAGAGAAGTAGAAAATTCATCCTATGCAAAAAGCCAAGATAATAGACTTGTAAGCCTCCATGTAGAGACTTCATCTTAAAGAGACATCTTGCTTGTTACCTTCACTAGGCAACCAATGTAGGACTCTTTTCTTCAACTTATAAGCCTCCAAGTCTCATCCTTGGCTTTTTAAAGAGACTTCATGTTTGTTTCTCTCCCTCACAATCAATGTGGCACTTATGAATTAAGTCATTTTGCCTTTGTCTCTCTCCTCACCATCTATGTGGGACTAATTCTATGATTTTTTAATTATTTATTTATTTGTAAATTTGAATTAAATTAATTTGCTTGCAATAATCATAAAAATGATAATTTATAATGTATATATAAACTATAAATTTATTATCCAATGTGTCCCAACGTGTCAATTTTTTATTTCATAAAATTTTATTTAAAAGCCAGTTGTGAACGGGACGGAACCGCCGGTTCCGGTGGTTCCGGTTCCAATTTTGAACCGGAATCGGAATCAGCGGTTCCATCCTGTTCAAACAGGAACCAGAACTGGGCTTTGAACCGGCTCGGAATCGCCAGTTCATGAACCGAAACTGGAACCACCTCAAAGGGTTCGGTTCCGGTTCATGATAAGTCACGAACCGGAATCGGCGGTTCCAAACCGGAACCATCTGGTTCCGAACCATGGCCATGACTAGATAGGCCGAGCATAGTCGACCATGAATACAACAAAAATCTCACTTGAGTTCTAGTTTTCACTTATTTTTCGAGAAAAATTTAGTTTGAAAATTCAATCACAAGTGTGTTTTGCTTTTCTTTTGCTTTTCTTCGAAGAAGTCCTACTTCTTGAAGATGAAGCTTTAGCCACAATCATTGTATTCGGCCTTGAGTTGTGCATTTTCTTCTCATATACCATAAGCATACTATGCAACTCAGCTAGAGTTTTTTTTCCATATTATGCATTATCGTGACCCCTCTTGCGGACGAGGGAATCGGCTAATGGACTGCTAAGCCTCTCGCTTGATCAAGCATAGCGCAGGCCCTCCCAAGCCCATAACAAATTGCATCAAGAAGAATTTAAAAATGAGATCGACCTTAGTGTGGTCGAGTGACATGTGATCAGTGTACATGCCATTGAAGTCACCACTAATCATTTTCTAAAGGGTATGATTAGAAATCCTATCGAGCAATTGGGAGAGATCGTTATATTTTGCGAAAACCAAAGAAACGGGTTCGGGAACTTATTTATGTCGACTCGTTGGGAGATGCCATTTTAGTACCTAAGTTGAGTGACTTCTTATATAGAATTCATGTAGACACTTTTGGACAAGGTAAGTCGTAAAAATTTAAAGGGTTCATGCAAGTAGGATTATCTGTCCTATCAATCACAATCATCAAAATAAGTGCACAGTCAATGAATCAATACATGTAGATAAATCACATCAAATCTAGTTAGAGCAAGCCTAGAGAAGCCCTAAAGGCTTAGAGAACACACCAATTAGGTTTAGGGGTGATTTGAGAAAATTTGGGTCAAATTGACCAAAGGGAAAAAATTGTAATTTTTCAAGACTCGAGAATTCAAAAGTATGAAAGTAGGCCAAACCAGTTGAATGTGGTCATTTCTTTTTTTTTTCACAATTTTTGGAAATTTTTTAAATTTTTCTATTTTTTGGAACTTTTTAGAATTTTTTTATGACTTTTTCCTTTTTTTGGACTTTCTGATTTTTATTTGAATTTTTTGAATTTTTTTTATTAATTTTCATAATCAAGTCAAGGTGACCTGACCCACAAATCCAAAGGCCTAACTTGAACCCACTTGATTTTGACTCGGAGCCTAAAACGACATAATTTTGGTATTTTTTGGAATTTTTTTAGTTTCTTTTTTCATTTTCCTAGGCAATTACTAATATGGGGGCCATGAACACATTAAGTGGCTAGCCCACAAGCATCTGATCAAGCTATGAAATCGATGGACCAGATCGGACGTCATAGCTAATCCACGACTGTCTAATAAAAATCTTATTTATTTCAAACAATGATTTTTAAAGTAGAAAATGATTTTTTATTACAAAAAGACGTGATCACGAAATGTGGTGAAATTCCCACCGTCCGATCTGGGTTTTTATCTTCATTTTCCAAAAAAGACTTATTATTGCCTTCGGACTGATGTGGTAAGCCACGTGGGTTGTTGACCGGTCAACCATCCGAAGGTTGAAGATAACCAACAGACGGTTGAAAGTTCTTCGACACTGATCAATGGGCAAATCTACTCTAATTGGGGCAATCTTGCTACAGTTGGAATCGTCTCAACATAAGCTATCACATATCCAAAATTTAGCACAATTCAACAGTGGCAACTACTTGAAAAAGGCAGGAACAAGTTCGGTCATTGTAGATTCTCGAGCTAGCATGCACAGCATATCAAGCGATTCTGGATGTTCAGCAAGCATTAACGGAGCTAGAGAAAACTTACCTCAGGTCCCGATCACTTCAATCGACGTTGAAAATAGCTCATGGGCTTAAGGTAGGTTCAGGGGTTTGTGGTCGAGTTGATGAGTTTTAAGCGATGAAAATGCAAAATAAAGATATGGACATGATTAGTAGGTTTCAAGGACTAATCTAAACAAACAATTACGAAGAAATTCGAAGAATCAGGAGATCCGCTATTAGCAGACCTCCGGAGGTCCATTAATGGCACCTACTAGTTTTAGCCACGAAACAAGATCCCACAGAGTTGAGGATGTTCCTTGGTGTCCTTCAATGCTTGGAGAACTCATTTGAAGCTTCAACTTCGCTTTGTTGATGGCGTTGAACTCCACGAATTTCTCAACCTGCCTTCGTTAATGGACGTCTAGAGAGCTTTCAACGCCCCTCTTTCTCTCTCCTTGATTTTCTTGTTCTTAGTCCGCCGCCCTCAAAATGACTAAATGGGAGCCTTTTGATTACCAATCACATCCAACTGAACTCAACCTCCATCCTTTTTAGTTTTGATGCCCGTTTCTATTACAAGATCTCTAGCCTAGCTTCACATGTGTATCGAGCATTTTGATTAGTCGACCGAAGTCGGGTAAGTGTGGGAATTATGGGCGTCTCCATTTTTGCTCCAATCATGCACAAAATTGATGTTTTATTTGGACTATGTTTTTGCCCCTTCTTGTGTACGTGACGAAGTAGGAAACTGATGAAGGTTTATGTCCATTGTCCAAAATGGAGAGCCCTCAAGCTTTGACTTTTCTCTTTTTTTCTTTTACATATACTTATGTTATTGAAGTACCCCCATGTGCATTTTTCAAATGGTCTGTGGCTCCGCGATATGTCTTCTATTGTCGTTTTTCCCACTCAATTTTTTTTTCTTATTCAACACCAATTTGACTTGCTTTCTTTGCAATTTTAAGCTCAGAAGTAAACTCTATAAATCCTCAAGCAATTGGACCAAAATAAAATATGAGGCATGAGGATCAAATGTCACAACTCGAAGAATTAAGAAGGAAAATAAAAAGGTTGAAATGAAATTTCTAGAAGTTGTTTGGGATTAATCCAAAAATATGATTAACAAAGTAAACCATTATTCTAAATTAATTTTTTTTCAAGTTTTATTTGGCCAAAATAAAAAGAAAAGTAAAAGATAAAATAATGACTACTTTTTCGTATTCTTTTTGGCGTCAAATTCTATATTTTGGGGAATTTTCAAGCATTTTCCTAATTTCTAAAAATATAAACAATTAGAAAAATATGAAATATTATTTTTTATTCAAAAATGGTTCCCTAGGCTTGGCCAAGGCCACCAAAGTTGATTTTGTGATTTTTTTTTATTTTCTATGAATTTTCTGAAATAAAATGCTGAAAAATACTGAAAATATGAAAAATTATTTTTGGTCAAAAATGATTCCTCAGGCTTGGCCAATGTCCCCACAGTTAATTTTTCAATATTATGAATTTTTATGAATTTTGTAAAAATTTTCTAAAAATGAAACTAACTAAAAATCAAGTGTCAAGATGCATGTGGGGATTCTGGACAAATCTAGAGAAGGAATTAGGTAGAGATTGTAGAATCAAATCCACAGCCAACTGATTATCCATAATAAGATCCAATCTAGCTAGTTGTTCAATGTGTCGGATCATCTTTGTGACATCCCAAATTTTCGATCATTTTTTAAAATTTCTTAATAGAATGGATATATTTCGTCATTGCACTTTAGTTGAATCTCAATCAAGATTGATCACGTCGGGGCGGCTAACCAAAAAGGGAAAGGCGATTTAGGACTTAAAGTGCATGAACCTAATACGTTGATATGCATATCTCCTAATAGCCGCCTATTGGCCTGAGTATTCACTAAAGTCGCAAATTAATGAATTTGAGCACGAAATGAAATTTTCGAATTTGGACAATCGAAGCTTCACGGATATTGCAATGGTGTTTTGGATTCAGTTCTAGTTTTATTGAATTCTAAAGCCGCAGTTTTATTTCGAAACGCCACGAAGAAAGGCAAAAGTGGAAAATGACCATTTTGCCATTGGTTCTCTCTAGGCTCTCTAGCTAGTAGAATGTCATTGTCTTTAGCCAGTGTTAGTTGGTCCTTTGCGTCATTCCGGTGCCGAAGGCACGTTTTTCTAAAAATTTCTAAATCGGTCGAACCGCTGCCGATTATTTTCTTTTTACCTCAATTTATCTAATTATCTAATTATGCCTTCAATTTTATTAAATCCATCATTATCCACAAAGGGACACTTGGTAACTGCCTAGCTATTCCATGTGTCAATTGCTTGTGGCATCTCCCCACCAGCCAAGCCACATGCTTTCCTCTCATTAGACCACCTCTAAGTCTTCTGGAGACTCATTAAATGCCCTTAAATTATTCTAATGAAGACCTTCTCTCTCTGTTCTTTTCTTCTTCACTCTTAGCTAAACATACCTCACGCCCCTCTCTCTTTTTCACTCTTGGTGGACTCTCTCTCGGCTCCAGAATCTGACCGCCAGATTCAACTGGCTGTCAACGAAAATCCGACCATTGGATTTTTGTAATTTTCGGATATGTCATAGTTTAACGTCTTCTGAATCCAACGCAACTTGAATCGCTTCGATCCGAAGTCGTTTGGCCTTTCAAATATTCATTTTTCTATCAGTCAATGAGTCAGTCTTTTGATACCCGAATTCTGTTTATGACTCATCTTGATATATTTTGATTCCACAACCCTTATGACTCATTTTAGGTCCAAATATGATTCTTAGCATGTTTTGGTCTTGGTTTAGCCCCTACAAGTTTCGGTTCACTTTAAAACACCACGATCCGACGCCGAACTCTTGCTTCCATTGGCTGCTGTGCACTGTCTAGGTTGCTTTCATCGGCCTTTCGGCTTCAACTAAGAAGCATAACCTCTAAACTTTGAGTAGGATTAGGTACATGACTTGGCTTAGCTCTAGACGGGTTCTAGGCATGGTTTAGAATAGGAAAATGCTTGGAATGCGTTGCTTGTTCACTTGAGTTGCTGTTTGTCATTTTTGTTGGCTGTTCATGTCGTGAAAATGCTGTCCAAGTAAGGTCTAAGGCTGCCCTCAAGTGTTATGTGTGATACCTAGGGGTAAAGCCTAAGAATACCGGGTTTCGGGCATGGAAGAGTGGCTTATTCATGGTTCATGGCTTGTATGTGCTATTTATAAACCTAAACGTATGTTTCCGTGAGATAGCTGCTGTTGTGACAGTCTGAAAATTCGACCCAATTGTCGGGATTCTAAATGAATGGATATACTTCATTAGTATGCTTTCAAATATCACTCAGGATTAGCTCAGGGACGACTAACCGAAGGGGAAAAGCTACCTGGGAAATTTTCCCAAACAGCCGCCCGTTGGTCCTGAAATTCGACAGAGTCGATATTTAATGAAATCGACCACGAAATGAAATCCGACACTGGATAATCGAATTAGTAAGATAGCCACGATGGAGAAATGGATTCAGTTTCAGAAAACGTCGCCCGAAGGGCAAACAGCCGGTGTAAGTCGCAAAGCAAGCAATGGAAAATTTTCCGAAATGCCCCCGGTAAATGCTCAATCCTTAGAATTAGATCAAATAGGATTATTGGGAGCGAATTCGATGGAACGAAACCAAACCCAGTCTGAATTTTCGCCCTTGAGACCCGATCGGTGCATTTGGCACGCAAATCGAGGCGAGTCAAATCAAGTCAATCAAATCAAGAATCCCATCAATCACATCATGCACAATTCCAAGGCCATCAATCAAGTCTTCTCATAGTCACATCAAGTACACCTAACCCACTTAACCTTTATATTTATTTTCTAACTACTAATCTCTCACTCTCTCTCTTCCCTCACCCCATATTCGGATGACTCCTTCCCCCTCCTTTCTTATCAAAAGACTGACTCATTGACTGATAGAAAAATGAATATTTGAAAGGCCAAACGACTTCGGATCGAAGCGATTCAAGTTGCGTTGGATTCAGAAGACGTTAAACTATGACATATCCGAAAATTACAAAAATCCAATGGTCGGATTTTCGTTGACAGCCAGTTGAATCTGGCGGTCAGATTCTGGAGCCGAGACAGAGTCCACCAAGAGTGAAAAAGAGAGAGGGGCGTGAGGTATGTTTAGCTAAGAGTGAAGAAGAAAAGAACAGAGAGAGAAGGTCTTCATTAGAATAATTTAAGGGCATTTAATGAGTCTCCAGAAGACTTAGAGGTGGTCTAATGAGAGGAAAGCATGTGGCTTGGCTGGTGGGGAGATGCCACAAGCAATTGACACATGGAATAGCTAGGCAGTACCAAGTGTCCCTTTGTGGATAATGATGGATTTAATAAAATTGAAGGCATAATTAGATAATTAGATAAATTGAGGTAAAAAGAAAATAATCGGCAGCGGTTCGACCGATTTAGAAATTTTTAGAAAAACGTGCCTTCGGCACAGGAATGACGCAAAGGACCAACTAACACTGGCTAAAGACAATGACATTCTACTAGCTAGAGAGCCTAGAGAGAACCAATGGCAAAATGGTCATTTTCCACTTTTGCCTTTCTTCGTGGCGTTTCGAAATAAAACTGCGGCTTTAGAATTCAATAAAACTAGAACTGAATCCAAAACACCATTGCAATATCCGTGAAGCTTCGATTGTCCAAATTCGAAAATTTCATTTCGTGCTCAAATTCATTAATTTGCGACTTTAGTGAATACTCAGGCCAATAGGCGGCTATTAGGAGATATGCATATCAACGTATTAGGTTCATGCACTTTAAGTCCTAAATCGCCTTTCCCTTTTGGTTAGCCGCCCCGACGTGATCAATCTTGATTGAGATTCAACTAAAGTGCAATGACGAAATATATCCATTCTATTAAGAAATTTTAAAAAATGATCGAAAATTTGGGATGTCACAAAGATGATCCGACACATTGAACAACTAGCTAGATTGGATCTTATTATGGATAATCAGTTGGCTGTGGATTTGATTCTACAATCTCTACCTAATTCCTTCTCTAGATTTGTCCAGAATCCCCACATGCATCTTGACACTTGATTTTTAGTTAGTTTCATTTTTAGAAATTTTTTACAAAATTCATAAAAATTCATAATATTGAAAAATTAACTGTGGGGACATTGGCCAAGCCTGAGGAATCATTTTTGACCAAAAATAATTTTTCATATTTTCAGTATTTTTCAGCATTTTATTTCAGAAAATTCATAGAAAATAAAAAAAAATCACAAAATCAACTTTGGTGGCCTTGGCCAAGCCTAGGGAACCATTTTTGAATAAAAAATAATATTTCATATTTTTCTAATTGTTTATATTTTTAGAAATTAGGAAAATGCTTGAAAATTCCCCAAAATATAGAATTTGACGCCAAAAAAGAATACGAAAAAGTAGTCATTATTTTATCTTTTACTTTTCTTTTTATTTTGGCCAAATAAAACTTGAAAAAAAAATTAATTTAGAATAATGGTTTACTTTGTTAATCATATTTTTGGATTAATCCCAAACAACTTCTAGAAATTTCATTTCAACCTTTTTATTTTCCTTCTTAATTCTTCGAGTTGTGACATTTGATCCTCATGCCTCATATTTTATTTTGGTCCAATTGCTTGAGGATTTATAGAGTTTACTTCTGAGCTTAAAATTGCAAAGAAAGCAAGTCAAATTGGTGTTGAATAAGAAAAAAAAATTGAGTGGGAAAAACGACAATAGAAGACATATCGCGGAGCCACAGACCATTTGAAAAATGCACATGGGGGTACTTCAATAACATAAGTATATGTAAAAGAAAAAAAGAGAAAAGTCAAAGCTTGAGGGCTCTCCATTTTGGACAATGGACATAAACCTTCATCAGTTTCCTACTTCGTCACGTACACAAGAAGGGGCAAAAACATAGTCCAAATAAAACATCAATTTTGTGCATGATTGGAGCAAAAATGGAGACGCCCATAATTCCCACACTTACCCGACTTCGGTCGACTAATCAAAATGCTCGATACACATGTGAAGCTAGGCTAGAGATCTTGTAATAGAAACGGGCATCAAAACTAAAAAGGATGGAGGTTGAGTTCAGTTGGATGTGATTGGTAATCAAAGAGGCTCCCATTTAGTCATTTTGAGGGCGGCGGACTAAGAACAAGAAAATCAAGGAGAGAGAAAGAGGGGCGTTGAAAGCTCTCTAGACGTCCATTAACGAAGGCAGGTTGAGAAATTCGTGGAGTTCAACGCCATCAACAAAGCGAAGTTGAAGCTTCAAATGAGTTCTCCAAGCATTGAAGGACACCAAGGAACATCCTCAACTCTGTGGGATCTTGTTTCGTGGCTAAAACTAGTAGGTGCCATTAATGGACCTCCGGAGGTCTGCTAATAGCGGATCTCCTGATTCTTCGAATTTCTTCGTAATTGTTTGTTTAGATTAGTCCTTGAAACCTACTAATCATGTCCATATCTTTATTTTGCATTTTCATCGCTTAAAACTCATCAACTCGACCACAAACCCCTGAACCTACCTTAAGCCCATGAGCTATTTTCAACGTCGATTGAAGTGATCGGGACCTGAGGTAAGTTTTCTCTAGCTCCGTTAATGCTTGCTGAACATCCAGAATCGCTTGATATGCTGTGCATGCTAGCTCGAGAATCTACAATGACCGAACTTGTTCCTGCCTTTTTCAAGTAGTTGCCACTGTTGAATTGTGCTAAATTTTGGATATGTGATAGCTTATGTTGAGACGATTCCAACTGTAGCAAGATTGCCCCAATTAGAGTAGATTTGCCCATTGATCAGTGTCGAAGAACTTTCAACCGTCTGTTGGTTATCTTCAACCTTCGGATGGTTGACCGGTCAACAACCCACGTGGCTTACCACATCAGTCCGAAGGCAATAATAAGTCTTTTTTGGAAAATGAAGATAAAAACCCAGATCGGACGGTGGGAATTTCACCACATTTCGTGATCACGTCTTTTTGTAATAAAAAATCATTTTCTACTTTAAAAATCATTGTTTGAAATAAATAAGATTTTTATCAGACAGTCGTGGATTAGCTATGACGTCCGATCTGGTCCATCGATTTCATAGCTTGATCAGATGCTTGTGGGCTAGCCACTTAATGTGTTCATGGCCCCCATATTAGTAATTGCCTAGGAAAATGAAAAAAGAAATAAAAAAATTCCAAAAAATACCAAAATTATGTCGTTTTAGGCTCCGAGTCAAAATCAAGTGGGTTCAAGTTAGGCCTTTGGATTTGTGGGTTAGGTCACCTTGACTTGATTATGAAAATTAATAAAAAAATTCAAAAAATTCAAATAAAAATCAGAAAGTCCAAAAAAAGGAAAAAGTCATAAAAAAATTCTAAAAAGTTCCAAAAAATAGAAAAATTTCCAAAAATTTCCAAAAATTGTGAAAAAAAAAAAGAAATGACCACATTCAACTGGTTTGGCCTACTTTCATACTTTTGAATTCTCGAGTCTTGAAAAATTACAATTTTTTCCCTTTGGTCAATTTGACCCAAATTTTCTCAAATCACCCCTAAACCTAATTGGTGTGTTCTCTAAGCCTTTAGGGCTTCTCTAGGCTTGCTCTAACTAGATTTGATGTGATTTATCTACATGTATTGATTCATTGACTGTGCACTTATTTTGATGATTGTGATTGATAGGACAGATAATCCTACTTGCATGAACCCTTTAAATTTTTACGACTTACCTTGTCCAAAAGTGTCTACATGAATTCTATATAAGAAGTCACTCAACTTAGGTACTAAAATGGCATCTCCCAACGAGTCGACATAAATAAGTTCCCGAACCCGTTTCTTTGGTTTTCGCAAAATATAACGATCTCTCCCAATTGCTCGATAGGATTTCTAATCATACCCTTTAGAAAATGATTAGTGGTGACTTCAATGGCATGTACACTGATCACATGTCACTCGACCACACTAAGGTCGATCTCATTTTTAAATTCTTCTTGATGCAATTTGTTATGGGCTTGGGAGGGCCTGCGCTATGCTTGATCAAGCGAGAGGCTTAGCAGTCCATTAGCCGATTCCCTCGTCCGCAAGAGGGGTCACGATAATGCATAATATGGAAAAAAAACTCTAGCTGAGTTGCATAGTATGCTTATGGTATATGAGAAGAAAATGCACAACTCAAGGCCGAATACAATGATTGTGGCTAAAGCTTCATCTTCAAGAAGTAGGACTTCTTCGAAGAAAAGCAAAAGAAAAGCAAAACACACTTGTGATTGAATTTTCAAACTAAATTTTTCTCGAAAAATAAGTGAAAACTAGAACTCAAGTGAGATTTTTGTTGTATTCATGGTCGACTATGCTCGGCCTATCTAGTCATGGCCATGGTTCGGAACCAGATGGTTCCGGTTTGGAACCGCCGATTCCGGTTCATGACTTATCATGAACCGGAACCGAACCCTTTGAGGTGGTTCCAGTTTCGGTTCATGAACTGGCGATTCCGAGCCGGTTCAAAGCCCAGTTCTGGTTCCTGTTTGAACAGGATGGAACCGCTGATTCCGATTT
>JAGVVM010007543.1:0-27967 GCA_019149425.1 Psidium friedrichsthalianum
AATAAACTTAGGGCCTAGATGCAATATCATTTATCATATTTAGCCAATTTAAATGGAATTCACGATGGGGCTAATTTTAAATAATAAAAAAATGCTAATGGACATGTTATTGCTAAAAACATAAAAATGCCTCCATTATCTAAATGTAGAGAAACATGGTAAAGAATGCTAATACTTTTGTTATGGGTCGAATTCAATTGCTGGTCAGATAATAAGATGAATGACAGTTTAGGCGTCAACATCCAGGTGTCAACGTCCATCATGCACCATTGACCAACCATCTTATAAAAGAGTATACCCTTCTGAAGAGCAAATCCTCTCTTCTTTTGGAAGAAGAGAACTACTTATCGTCAACTTTTACATGTGACACGTCAAATTCGGCTATAGCGGTAACCCTTGAATCTAGAGCCGCTTGGCGTTCCAACCCAGCTCCAACAATGCACTTCTCGGACCTAGAAAGTGGAACTGCTTAGCGTTACATATTCGAACTCATTAAAGCTAGATTCGCATCATTAACTCGATAAAAGGAATGAGAGAAACTCCAATATAAAAAATATTGAAAAGGAAGCCATCCCTACCCCCTCACGTCAATCCCATGAGCCTCTTATCATTGCGGGTTGGTTATTCGTCAGCACGGATTTAGCCTATGATATGTTTGGAAGCCCTCGTTTATCTTATTTAAAGGAATCCTAAAGTTTAACTTAAGTTGATCAAGAGGGATTGATGAATATATTTGAAAAGCATGAAACACATTTGTCCATTTCAAGAGTGGTTTTTACTTATCAGGATGCGTCAATGTTTATCCCTTTGAGACTAGTCATCCTTTTTTCCAAAGTGCAAAGAATTTGCGATTTTTAGTCATCATAAAATTGGGGATCGCAAACATTTTTGAAATTGTCAAGTCACTGAAATGAAGTTCGGTTCACAGACCTGAATACTTAAACCCGACGTGGGTCAAACTTCGGTCCTTGATTTTGTGAATTTTTCATTTTTATTATTTTGATTTTGCCTAGCAATATTGTGCTCTTTGGAAAGCTCCTAACACCAGCATTCCAACGCCATCAAAATCAAGCGAATTGAACGTTGGATGGAGAAATTATAGGCCCGAGAAATAGCATGCCTTGACACAAGGCATGCCTGCCTGGACTCGAGGTTGCCTTGCATCCAGTCAAGGAGCGTGCCCTCGGAATGAGGCGTTCAAGCCTCGACTTGAGGCGGCTGCATTGGCCTGTGGACACCCTTCGTTTTTCACATTACAACCAAGGCAAAGTCCTTTTCGACTTGAAGATGATGTGGTTAGTCAAATCATACTAACCATATCAACCTACAAACGCAAACACGACTGGCAATTTTCAAGTTGGGGTAACATGGAACGTGTAACGTGAATATGTAGCCCTCCATAGCCTGAAATCAACTTGTTGACGTGAGATCAACTCGCCATGATGTTGGCGACCCCGCAAGCCTTATTTGATATCCCACCGCTTGGAGGGGGAAGGAGCAACCCTCCTGCCTGTGTGTATTTTTTTAAAAAGAAAAAGAAGAAGGAAAAGATTAAAAAAAATAGAAAAAAATTAAAAAGAGAAATGACGAAAAAATCCTTGAGATCATACTCTTTTTAAAGACTTCATGGTCACTTGATACTTTTATTTGAAATAAGGTTCACTTCAAACCTTTATTTGAAAAAATGAGGGCATTTTAGGTCATTCTTTGAAATAAAATTCACTTTAAATCCTTATTTAAAAAAATAAAAAAATGCTTCAAGCCTATCTTTAAAATAAAATTCGCTTCAATTTCTTATTTAAAAATTAAAAGCATTGCAAACCTCTATTTTGAATTTTCCTTTTCTCACTTCTTCCCCTAAAATATCAGAATTTCGTCTTCCCCCCTCGGCGTAGAAATCAATCGAAATAAAGATAATTTTTCTGGTTTTTGGCGATGGAGAAATGACGTACGGCCAGGGCCAGCAAAACAAGAAGACGGACTGACGTCGGGGTTCTGAACGATTCGTACCTGGAGACTGGACCCCACGCGAAGACAAATGAGTTCCGGGACCCAAGGACCGGAAACGTGCACGGGACTGCGCAACTCTTCTTCCTCCTCCGCTTTCCATAAGCCAAAAGCGAGAGGCTCTCATCAGTAGTACCTCTCACATTTCAACCATGGCAAGTCCTTTTCGACTTGAAGATGATGTTGTTAGTCAAATCATACTCACCATATCAACCTACGAAACGCAAACCCGATTGACAATTTTCAAGTGGGGTAATGTACTAATGTGGATCGTGTAAGGTGAATATGTGGCCCGCCATGATGTAATATCAACTCGCTTATGTGAGATCAATTCGCCATGGTGTCAACAAATATCACAAGGAATTTTCCCTAACAAAGTGAAAATAACAATTTTTAAAACATCTCAAGGACGAGTTGTGTATTTTAATATGAGTTATTGTATGAGTCATCCGAAGTACCGTCATATATAATCATCAATAATGTTCGTTTCGAAAGTTATTTCTATTTCTATATCTGTTTCTTCCTTGCTTTCTTCCGTTTTTAAGGTTCCTTTGAATTTTTTAGTAACAATGGGTGAAGGTATTATGCGTACATGGATAAGTTTCGTCTACAAGGTCAACTACACAATATATATATATGTATTTTGCTTGGATCAAATTTAAAAATATATTTAGCCATGATGCAGTTAACTTCGTCCATCATTTTGTTTAGCCCATCACCCAGAAATTTCAAATTGGTCCTCTCTGATATCTCTATAAATAAACTACAAGATGTTGCAATTGAAAAGCACCAAAGCAGCACAATTTTTTCTCCGGAAAGAAACTTGAAAGGACAAACTTTCAAATCCCTCAATTTCCAACAAAACATGGCCATGAAAGTCGAGGTTGTCTCCACAGAGACCATCAAGCCTTCCTCTCCAACTCCATCTCACCTCAGGAACTTCAAGCTCTGTCTCCTTGACCAACTGGCTCCTCCGTTTTACGTTCCGGTCATCCTGTTCTACATCTCTCCCGATGACAAGGTGGCGCCAAACTCTATCTCGGTCATAGGACACTTGAAAACTTCACTCTCCCAGGCGCTTTCCCTCTTCTACCCTCTAGGTGGAAGGGTGAAAGGCAACGCCACCATCAATTGCAACGACGAGGGGGCGCTCTATTTGGAGGCGAAAGCTCACATCGAGTTGTCCGAAGTCCTGTCAAACCCAGACATCAATCAGCTGCAGAAATTCCTTCCGTTCTCCCCTTACAGAATCGCTCCCAACATTGAGGAACAGGTCATTGTAGGGATCCAAGCCAACTTCTTCAACTGTGGTGGCATTGGAATCGGCATCTGCATCTCTCACAAGATCGCTGACGGCGCGTCGGTCTCTGCTTTCCTCACCACGTGGTCAGAAATTGCCCTCAATGGCATTGACGGCGAAGCCGGCCTCATCACTCCCTTCTTGAAAGCATCGGAGCTCTTCCAACCAAAGGACATAAACTTCCAAATGCCATCTGGGGTCATCAGCATTGAGAAGCTTTCAACCAAGAGGTTTCGATTTGACAGCGAGAGCTTGGCCCGCCTCAGGGCCAGGTTCGGGAGTGCCTCTCCTACTTGCACTGAGGCCGTGACGGCCCTCATATGGAAATCCGCCGTGGAAACCGCGAGGAAGAGGCTGGAGAGGAACGATAACTATCCCCCATCATCTGCAGTCACACATGTGGTGAACATCAGAAGCAGGATGAGGCCACAACCATTGCCTGAGAATTCCTTGGGCAATCTGTGGCAGTCCATTGTGGCCCACACTCATGGAACCAAACAAGCGATATGAATTGCAGGACTTTGCAGGCGTTCTCAGGAAATCAATAAGGGCAGTTGATGCCGAATATCTGAGCATGCTTCGAGGTGAGATGGGATTGACCAAAGCCTGCGAGAGCCTCATGGCAGCGCGGAAGTTGGCAGCCGCGTCTGCCGGAGAGATCGAACTCTACAGGTTCAGCAGCTGGGCAAGGTTCCCGTTCTACAAGGTGGATTTCGGCTGGGGAAGGCCTGCTTGGGTGTGCACCACCAGTGTTCCGATGAAAAACGTGGTGATTTTGATGGGAACAGGGCGTGGGGACGGGATCGAAGCATGGATCACCCTGGCGGAGCATGACATGATCGAGTTTGAACGCGACGATGAGTTGCGACAGTTCATTGCGCCGAGCCCTTGATTGTGAGACATGCGAAGCAAATGATGATAGAGTTACTCTATTTTTGTTTGTTCGTCTGCTTGATTCAAGGTTCCTATGTTCGTTTACTTAGATGTCATAAACTGGTTTAATTGTTCGTGCATTATTTATGCATGTGTGATTCAAACCGCATGTGGAAGTATGTTCAAAGTTCTATAAGCTTCTATTTTTCTTGTTCCCTCTATGAACGCTTCAGTGGGGAAAACCTTGTTGCGATGATGCCATACGCAGGTAACATGGACCGTGGTATATTCTGAAGGAACAATATGTCTCAAAGGTATTTTGGTCTAGTTACATATGAATATTTCAAGAAGCCAATTGTTTCTGGGTGATTTTCATTTACCCCATGTTTCAAGCAATTTACCAAAAAGAACGAACATGTATAGCACATTCTGGGGGAGAATTCAAAAGAGGGCCGGCGGTGGCCTGGAGGCCGTTACATTTTATTGGCAGAATACAAATATTAAAATCTCGACTAACATGTATAACATCTTTAATCTTTGAGTCAACCACTATGAAGTATTTCATCAACATACGTGTAAAAGTTGTGTGACTACGGTCGGCTGCTTTAAAAACTTAAGCTGTTAGATGAAATTGCCATTTGAAATTCAAATATTCTAACACTTTCCCTAAAGTGTAGGCTGTACTTTGCCTTATTATGACCATACAGGAAAGGCAAAGAGTAGTGGCATCACTAAAATTTCACATGGTATCAGAATAACAAATCCCAAGTTCAAATATTCCTAGATTTCTATTTGCCTCATCATTACATATTTTTATGTTTTTGTTTTAGGCCAAAGTCCAATATGCATGTGAGGGAGAGTGTTTGAGTATTCTAATATTAATGCATGTTCTAATCTAATAACTTAAACTTTTAGAACAACTAGTAATGGTCCTACCAAAGCTTTACAATGAGATATAGCAAATTTTAAGCATCAACATGTATAATTTTGGGGAAAATACAAAAAAAAGTTCTAAATCAATTGCATTGGTGCCAATTCAAATTGGAACCTTTTAATTGAACTAATTAGTCCTAAACTGTTTGCATTTATGCTAATTGAGTTCATCCAGTCAATTTTAGCCAGAAATGTTGACGTGGATGTCGGCAGTCCTACATGGTTCAGTTGGTATTGACGTTGATAATTTTTGATAATTTTCATTGAATTTTTAGTATTTTAGGCCACCCTCTCTAACCAAAGAGAAAGAAAAAAGGAAAAAATAATTAAAATTTAACTTTTTAAAAGAAAATTATTAAAAATTATCCATTTTGTCCCATCGCACCACGTAGGTTGGCTAGCATCCACATCAGCGATTTTTTGCTGAAATTTTTCAATGTACTCATCGTAACAAATGCAAAAATTTTAGGGTTAAACTCGTTCAATTGAAAGGTTTATGATTGAACTGGCACCAATATAATGGGTTTACGGCTTTTTTGGTACTTTTGCGTCAATCTATCCATACATGGGTCCCTTATGTGTCATGCATCTTGATCCTTGATAATGTTGCTTGATTTGATAAAGCAAAGTAAGAGGGTTGACTAGATTTATTTCTTCTCTATGTTAGATAGTCATCCGTTCCATAATGTCAAAAGTCTAATCAATCTAGGGTGGCCGCAGTAAATTGGTTAACTTATAGACGGAGCATTTTGGTTAATCATGTTGACATGTTAACTAAAGTAAGATCAAAATGGATAAATAGCATGCCGAAGATTTTTCATCAAAAGGTTCCTATGAATCTTTCATGAAAAAGAAGGAAAATTCTACATCGACTATTTACAAGCTCTAGGGTACCTTATTTCAGTGGGGTTCTTATAGACTTTGTGCGTGTTGAGGTATTATAATTGCACATATCATTTTAAGTTTTTGGATTTGCCCTAATTTATTTTGCGTGAAGGACCTCCCATTCGTTAATTTCAATACTTGTCATTTCTATTTCAATTTGTACATGGGAGGGAGTGTTAAAAATTTCCACGCATCTTCTTATCTTCTTAATCTTTTGGATTGGACTTTTCTAGCAATATGTTTGAATAATTTAAAATAGCATGTCATGTGATTGTGGTTTAGTACCCATTGGAAATGGAAACTGTAGTTTTTCCCATCATGTTCGGCGCCCCTAAAGCAAATATTTTAGATCCTCGTGAACATTAAGAAGGGTGAGTTCATACAGACCATAACCTTTTTTTTTTTTTCCTTATTGTCCCTCGCTTAATCTCAAAGACATAATGAGACTGCACCAGTTACTAACTTTAGATGGCAAGGGGATTTGTTCCGTAAAACAATTATTGACTTGGGTTCAAGCCTTTCGTTGGAAGCACTTCGAAAGTAAAATCCTCAATGCATCAGGTCAATGTGGGGAAATGCATCCTTAAAATCATCCGATAAAGTTGAATCTGGTCCGACAAGAAGTCTATTGTACTACGAATTAAACTGAATAATAAATGAGAAAGAATTACTGATAAAGATTGGATAAAATAAATGGCTGCTATGTGTTGCTTGAGAAGAATGCGGAAGACTAAATTTCAGTATATTTCGATATATATAAAAGAGTATATGAAAGCCTATTTATAGGCTTTATTACAGGATTATCTAAGAAAATCAAATTATATATGCATAATCAAAATACATATAGAAAATCAGAGAAAATATCCAAAATATCTCTAGAAGTTATCTAAAATATCTCTAATAGTATTACTGATTGTGAATCATTCTCTCGGCTATTTATAGCCAAATAGAAGAGGTAATTGATGATGAAGGTTATTATTTCAAATCTTAACTATTGTGAGATTCTAGGCCTTGAGTCTTTGATCTTCGCGACATGATCTGGTATCCGCTTGCTCTTATCCGTCAATCGGTTTGGCTTCTACCCACCTTTCATGCCCATGTTTCCACAAGCAACTTTTCTTTAATTAATTTTGTCTCCATAGATTGGCCCTTACCGACACTGGCTACCAAGTTCCGTTGCCGATCTCAGCTAAGGCTCAAATTGACTTTTCGACAATACTTCTCGAGCCTCAGGGGCTCATCGGGATCGGCAATTTTTGAGGGTCCACATATGTCACCTTTGAAAAGAGTTAAAATGATTTCTATTAAACATATCAAACATTTGACCCAAATATATATATATATATATATATATATATATATATATATATATATATATATATATATCAAACGTAAGAGCTCATCTTTTCGAGTTCTGAGCTGTTCGCCGTCGGTTTGTCTCACTGTTCTGACGCTTGATTTCACTTCCAGTCCTCAATAGCCACGTAGCGTAATCGGCGGAATTATGTCTTCGCTGCGATCCTTCTGGTCTATGATAATCGTTTCTCGGGATTTTCTTTCTCCCTCGCGCATCATGTTCAGGGTCACATTTTTACCTCCGCGAAGCTTTCCTCATCTTCAACCTTTCTCCTTCTCTCGGATCTGGACTCTTCTTCTGTCAAATTTTACCATGTCTTCTTCCAAGGTGGGTCGCTCACTTATTCATCTCGTCTTGAGCAACTTCGAGAATCCGAAAACAACGGTTACTTCCTTGTCATTATTGAATTGCCACGACTCAAGTCAGCGGCAAGTCATTATGGGTCCTCGTTTCCTTAAACCACAAATCCATGAACCCCTTCAGTGTCGTTTACCACGGTGTGTCGGAGAATAGTTGCCTTTCCTTCCTTTGACCCCATTTTTCATGAATGGCATTGAGACTGAGGTCGTACAAGGCAGAAACCTGGCATGCTGCCAAAATTGACGAAGCCCTTGAGTTCTGTTGTTTCGATTGGAGCTCAATGCGGTCTTATAGGCGGCTTGACCTGCTTCTGGTGTCCTTCGACTAACCATTTCTTCTTCAGTTCTAGGCCTATAACAGTTACCCTTCTTGACATCTATGTCATCACTGGTTTAGTCCTTGTGGAGCTGGCGATAGCCATGCTGAATCAACCAAATGCTCTTTCTTTCACTACTCCATCGACTTGTCTTATGGCGGCTTAAGTATGCCAGAAAACAGGGCGAACCGCCCCAGTAAGAACATATTGCTTTTCTCCAGTTCTGGCTGTCGAAGTACGTTTTCTTCCATCCAGCATTGAGGATTTCAAAAGACCTGGCGAACCTAGCATTGTGTCTTGTCGAGGGTGAGCTTATCACACTTGGTCGCCACATTTTGGCTGTTCTTTATAGAGCGCTACATTATGCATCGACATCGATAGGTGAAGATAATTCGGGTGTATTCTATGGGCCTTTCTGAATTATCCAAGCATGGGCCAAACTCTATTTTTTTTGCAATTTACTGAGGATAAATTATTTCGCCTCTCGAAGAGACAAGTCTCCGCCCTACTTTTGAGGCACTAGAGAAACCAATTTGTTGAGTTGCAGGCTTAAACCTATCCCTGCAGTTGCTTTGGCCTTTCAATATTTTCTCCGTTGGTTTTACGAATGCACCCTCAACTCATTTGATTTCTGTCCCCTATCTCGACTGGAATTGATCGATGTACTTGATTCGATTCATTCTAAACGAATGCGAGAATTCTGGCTTTCCATATTAACCTCTGTCGACCTGCCTCTGAAGTTATCTGTAAAGTGCAAGCTCAAACTTGGCCTCGGAATTTACTCTCCTCGCTATTGTGCTCGACAATTTGATCTTGTCAAGTTCATACCAATGCCTATCCTATGCTCCATGGAATTCCCTTATATAGAGAAAAATTACTATGCGACCTTTCACATGCTACTTCGACATAACATTGGCTATTTTGAATGAGCACACTATTGTCGAGTTCGTTTCCTGTTCTGGGGCTACACGTGAGTTTGTCAACTAGTGGTCTTCGTACCAAGAAGACATTCAGAGCCCTTTTCCACCAAGACACAAACCCAGCTTCTCCGTCAACTTGTACTATGCCCAAAAGGAAAGCTTCTCCAGTTATTTACCCTGAACTTGATATCTTTGAAATCTGCGTATCTTTTTATACATATAATTTTCATCCTTTGATCCCTGCTCCAGATGATTCTCCCGCATTAGAAGGAAAAGAACAAGCAGAATCTACTCGGGTTCACCATCGAAGACCGGCTTCCATGTCATCAATTGACATAGAGACAGCCCTCTCGACCAATGACATGTTGCCTCCGTCAGCCAACGTGGCCGATGCTCCTGCCATCTTAGAGGTGTACCCCCATCAAAATACATGGTCCATTTTTCTTCGGACAAGGTCAGAATGCGGTCTTCAGCTTCTTTATTATTAGGAATCTCATGTCTTTGGGCATTTTCTGCCAACATATCTATGATAGCTTTTCCTTTGATAGACTTTTGAGTCGAACTTCTAATGTTGAATTTCAACAGGAGGACTTGCCACTCAGCCAATCTTCCAATTAATGATGACTTTTCCAGAAGGTATTTGATTGGGTCATTTGTTGTGACCAACTGAACATGGTGATGAAGGGTATATTATCTCAATCTGTGAAGTACCCATACTAATGCTGCACAAATCTTTTCAATTGTAGGATAATTTATCTCCGATACAGTGAACTTCTTGCTTAGGTAATAGATTGCCCTTTCATTGTCGTCTTTAGGACTTGTTTGGGTAAGTAGAGCTCCTAATGACTCTTGATGAACGGTTAGGTAGAGAGTCAGAGGAAAACCAGGAATTGGGGGTACCAAGACTAGTGACCTTGATCTTCTCCAATACTTAGTGGCATTCTGAATCCCATTTGACTTTGGCATTGTTCTTCAATAGCTTAAAAAAAAGTTTTGCTAAGTCTGAAAGTTGAGATATGCCTCCGCACTTCTTTGACCGGCGTAGGAGTTCCAATGTCAAGTATGGCTTTGATTTTGGAAGGATCAATTTCAATGCCACAGTTAGTTACCATGAATCTAAGTTTTCCAGATCTTGCCCCAAATATGCATTTAGTGGGGTTTAGCTTCAGTTTGTACTTTTGGAGTCGTTTAAATAACTTTCTTAACACAAGAACATGGTCTTCTCTAGGTCTAGACTTTGCAATCATGTCATCCACATATACTTTGATCTCCTTATGCATCATGTTATGGAATAGAGCCACCATACCAATGTCGCTATGGCATCTTTCAAGCTGAAAGGCATAATCTTATAGTACAATGTACCCCATAGCGTTATAAATGAAGTTTTGGCCTTATCTTCCTCTTTTCAGGAGAATTTGACTGTACTCAGAGAATCTATCCATAAACAAGAATAGTTCAAAATCAACTATACTATCGACCAATACGTCAATGTGTGGTAGAGGGAAGTTGTCCTTTAGACTAGCCTTATTTAAGTATCGATAATCCACATAAACTCTGACTCTCTTGTCCTTTTTCATCATTAGGACAATATTAGCAACCCAATCAGGATATGATACAACCTCAATAAATCCCACTTTCAGAAGTTTCATCACTTCCTCTTCAATCTTCTTAAATAATTTCGGCTTTGTCCGTCGAAGCTTTTGTTTCTTTGGCAAAATGCTATGGTCAACTGGCAATGAATGCTCTACAATACTTGGATCCAACCCCAGTATATCTACATAAGACCAGGTAAAGGTATCTTGATACTCCTTAACAAGTTTGATCATTCGTGATGTTTCTGAAGAAGATAGATGTTCCCCGATTTTCACTTCTCTCACATTCTCAGAATCTCCCGGATTAACGATGATTGAGTTCTCTACAGTGAAGGGTTTATACTCTTCATGACAACTCCAATCCCACTTTAGATCACTTAGATCCTCCTCCTCTTTTTCAACTTCATAGGAATAGTCATCAAGGTGATCCAAGTCACATAATAACATTTTATGCCTTTGAGAAATGGTATGCCTGAAATGTTATAAGCATGATTAGTAGGCCATAGCAAACAATGTAAATGCATGTTTTTTTATGTGGAAAAACACCTTTTCAAAGATATTTTTGAAGAAAGGAAATAGAAAGGGGAGCTAGTCCTCATTTCATCGAACGTCCTTGCTCCCTAAAAATTGTTTTGGAAATTATGAATCATGTGGCAAATCAGAACTCAAGCTTCAAAGGTTTGAAGTTAAGCATCATCATTGGGTTGATCTATTATTCCACATGTCCTTAATAAAACTTGAGATGCTTTTATTGAATGTAAAGGGATCGTATTACATAATATATTTCTTGGACCAATGATTAGGGATCCAAGAGTATTTTTTGAAGGAAAATGCAACAACTGAATTCAAATTGGAAGAACGTAATGACGACAACTCTAAATGCATCAAAAGAAAGGTGGAGAAGAAGCCTCTTTATTAAGGTAAGGCAACATCATCATCGAGCCACTCTATGATGACATTAACTAGATCCTCACAAAAGGGATTAAACAGGTCCAATTCATTGACAGCATGGATATCTTCATCGTTGAGCCATTTAGTGCTTTTATAGAACACCCGACTCAGAGGACTATCAAACATCTTGCCCTTGCCTTCAAAGCACTTGTACCATTGAAACGACATCTCAGCATCGAAGTGTCCATGGCTTCCATGGTCTTTACTTTAGCCTCCACAGTGGTCCTTTGATGAGAAAAGATTAGGTTCCTCTTTATAACCCATATCAACTCTATGGTCATTTGACTCCAGATAATTGTTTACTTATCCCTTGGCGTATTTTTTTAGCCCAACCCCAAGAACAAAGCATGTAATAAAAGTATACTCCTAGCCATAATAGAGGATTTGGACAATTCGAGAGCCTTAATCTGGTTCTCGCAAGAATGTGCATGATAATGCCAACACAGACAAGATAAGATAAATCGACTCCTCCTCCCTTGAAGCTCAACATATGGAACTAAGAGCCTTTCAGATACAATTAGTGCTTTGATTCACCACATACAGTGATTATTCTATTGTTAATCATGAATCTGACCTTTTAGTATAAGCTAGCAAGTCTGCCCCTGCCACATGAATCTAGGGTCTCCCGATCAACAAGGCAAATGCACTAGGAATATCTAGAACTTGGAGTGTGATAGAGAACTTGGTTGGTCAAATATGTCGAGATTAATTTCCCCCATGACATGCTTCATCATCCCATCAAACGAACGGATGGTGGCTTTGGAAGTTTTGATAAGATCTTCAATTATCCCTAAGCCCTTAGGAGCCAAGGGACACAATTTGAAAGTGAAGCCATTGTCTATTAGAACATGGATATCTCCTTAACAATGACACCTCATAGCTATGTAAGGGCCTTATTATGGACACTCCCTCCACAGGAAAGTCTTCATCCAAAATGAAAGTCAGATATTTCAAAAGTATGACTCCCACAAAAGGTCTTCCAATTGCTACCTTATTGATGGTCTCTGATATATGTATCTCATTTAACACCTTCATCAGCATGTTCTTGTGCTTCTCAAAGTTAATGAAGAGGTCCAACATGAGATTTGTGCGGGCCATCTTCCGCAGTTGTTCTATAATCTCATACTCACTCATCCTAATGATAGATTGAAGCTATTTGGCATTTTTTGCTTTTGTCATCATCCTCTTTTCAAAGCTCACCTTCTCTAGACATATAGCATCTCCTAAATCTCATAATAGGGTCTATCTCCCCCATGCCATAATCCTAGGGTACTACTTTCAATCATACTCCTCAGAGGATTTTTTATCACAGCTAGCTTAATTTCAATCATTCTACTTCTTTAGGGTGTCATCTAATTCTATTCCATAGAGCACTATTACTAGCGGCTTAGTGGGATCACTTTCATCTTTGCCCTAACTATCCATTTTATTAAGGTCAATCGCAAGGGGAAATGTCATTTTGACCATTCCAATTAGATCACCATCGTCAAGGTCTTCAGAATTGTATCCGCAATATGGCTTAATGTGGAGTACATCTTTCGACTTCTTCGAAGGTGAAAAGCAAATCATTGAGGGCAGTTCCTTATCACACATCTCCTTGGCGGACTAGTAACTCCCTCTCTACTAATGGTCTTTCCGCGGCTTTAACTTCTAGTATTGTTCCTTCAAATAATATTCTCAATTCTGATCCCAACACTCAATAAATGCTCAAATTATTGGTATCCATACGCATTCATTCAATCGTAGTATTCTCTTAGAAGGGCTCTAATAGACATTCCACTAGCTCCTTCGCAGATAAGGGAGGTTGAACTTGCGTAGCCTGTATTTTCCATTTGTTGCAAATGGCTCAAATCCTCATCTTCGTCTTTGGTCATCGTATCTTACCAACATATGTAGCTACACTATGCTTCTACCATGCCACTCTAACAAATCATATTTGCACCCCCAACAATTAACTACAACAACAACTTCCCTCTTGAGTCTTTGAAGATCTTTTTCACATTTTTACTGTCATCATCATTGTTTGTGACAACCATTGAACTGGCAGATCACAGTTCAATGGCAACTCTCCAATGCTATCATATCATGTAGAGGACTATCGATAAATAATCCCCCATGGATAAGTCAAATTCATTCCTATGGTTGCCAAATCCAAATGGCATCACAATGGACTCATGTCAATTAAATCATCAAGCATCACTCAATATGTACTAAAAATCTGATCACAATGCAAAATCTATATACCATGCCTGTGGTTCTATTGGTTACGATCTTAAAAATTCACACCATCTAATAACACACTAACCGTTTGCTGACCAGTTGGCTCATGTGGATCGCTTTTGGTTCATTTTCCAGACTCTGCAGGTCATCATGTTTGCAAGCACACATCCTTCACACACAGCAGGTGTAGCATCCTAAAAACTAACTCCTAAATTTATGCTGCTTGACTGTAATGTATGATTACTACCATAGTAGGTTGTAATTTCATATAGATATGCAACTTCTTAATAAACTCCTTTTTTGAGACCTCATATCCGATTTTTCTATGGAAACCCTGTATAGTGAGGGAGGAAGTCCACCTCTTAATGAAGGTCATTTGGATATATCATGAAATATATTCGCAATAAAATTATACAAGGTTCAGTTGACTAAGGAGGCGAACGATGCCAAACTCTATTGGCGAACAATTTGTGAAGATTTCTACCTTGAAAACTTTGGTTACATGGGAATCAAAACCTATAGCTCCAAATTCCAATTAGGCATAACAGGGCGCAACGAACTATTCGTACCAAAGGATACATATGTCCTTGAAATTGAGCAATAAAATAGCACAATTTGAATCCCGTACATGGACATAGCCGGATATGTGGGAAGCAAACCCCATCATTTTTCTTCTTCCTTTTTGGCTTCATGTGATTCGCCCAAGAGAGAGAGAGAGAGAGAAGGAGGAGGAGATTTAGGCAAAGCAAAGAAGAAAGGAAGGAAGAGAGCTCCTAGTGGAAGCTCGGTGAAGCCTCAACGTCGCCACCAGCCATCAGCCCATGCCTAAGATCAGCGCTGATCCTCCTCACCGATGGACGTTGGCTGGTTGTGCTTGATATATGAAACTAAGGTGCCAAATTAGGAAGCGAGTTCGAGTTGGGATATTACGTATCGAGCCTAGGTTAGATAATGGTTTCTGGTGATGAATAGGCTGAGAATGAATCATTAATTTAAACAGCAACCACTAATGACCAAAGGGAATAAGGGTTTGGTTCTGGTGATTTAACAACATGTTGACTTGTCATATTAATAGTTTATTGGTGGAACACATGAATAAAGATTTGGTAGCCTTGAAAAGCTAGTTTATATGCATAGATCATTGGGGTAAGTGTTAAAAGACGAGACGTTGAAGTCATCGCATTAAATGGTAGTTCGACCATGGGCTTACTTCAGGCTGGTAGAGCAATTTTGAGTGTGAATTGTTGAACTATTCATTTTGAATTTGTTCGTTTGAGGATTAATCATTCTATACTTGTGTGTTATACCATTGTAGATTAGTGAGTGTAACTCACCCAAATACAAAATGCCTAGATTTGATGAGCCGAGTGGTAAAATATACCACTTCATAAGAATTATCCTATTTAACTTGCTTGATTGTAACATGTGTCATGTGTACCCTTATCATGGATTGCATAACATTGCATGCATCTGGTGAAAGGAGTTGAGGGCCACAAAAAAAGAATGTGATCATTCCCTGAGGGAGATGTGATTGCCCTAGTCGGTTGGCACTAGGAGGACCACATGGTAATAACGTGAAAGCTTCAGAGTGAGGACTCAAGGTGGGAGTTGCCATGAGGGTCCTGTAGTAAAGCCCAAGAAAATTTCTAATCTTTATGAGTCAGGTTTGACTCGATGGTTCGATCATGGCAAGTGAAAGGAATTGGGAAATCATAATATTTCATAATCACACATATTTTATGTAGTTCGTATGGTATCCGGTTAGTAGGAAAATTTAATTGAAATTTTATTTCGATGGATATTTAATTAATTGGCCATGGGCTTGTACGGTAATGGTGAATTGAGCGAAGCCTTAGAGTGATGAATTTACTTGCTAAGTCACTTACCCTTGTGATATCATTGTTTTTAGATTGACATGATGGGCTCCATTCCGATCCCTAGGTTTCCGTTTACGGCCTTCCCATAGAGCAGTTAGTTGCCGAGACGCAGGAGTTTGATATTCAAATGAGCAGGATTTCTTTCATTGTATCATTGCAACCTCAAGGTTAATGTTGGGGTCCCCCAGCTTGGTTCCCCAATGGAGTACAAGTTTGTGTCCAATGCTTCTAGTGATCGACGGATAGTGTTAGGGCTCCATTGCCCATCCCTCACAACCTCTTCTATGGGGGTGACGACTGTAGTGAGGACGAAGGGGTAAGCCAACATGGGGTGGTCACGGTGGCGGCCTAGGCGAGGGACGAAATGGCGAGGATATATTTTGAAAGACCACAAACTTGGAATTAATGCCTTGTGGCATTTTGGACCTATGGGTAGCTAGGGATGGGTTTGGCATGTACATAATAGTAGCTAGGTGACTTGGATGATCCCCCAGGTGAACATCCCCAAGTTTTTATCGACTAATGTAACCATGTGAACTTATGTTTGTGTATATATGCAAAATGTCATGGTTATTAAGTCCCTTATTTTTGACTTGCCATATTTCCTCTTATGTCATGGTTGATGAAACCTTCCACTACATGAAAATAATGACTTACATAATGAAATAGTGTTGCGACCTAAAAATTATCAAATTGTCAGGTTAATGGATTACTAGATTAATTAAATGAATTAACTAACTACCCCGAGCTCTCCCAAGCTCTACCAATTCATAACTTAGGTTCACGTTCAAATGATTTAAATTTTTGGAGTAGCCGCCACTTATCTTTTTTTTTATAGGTAGATTAGATACCTAAATAAAGCATTGGGAGAAATACTTTATTTTCTGCAAACCAGAGATTTGAGTTCAGGAACGTGATTATGCTAATTTTTCAATAACACCCTTTTCGGTACCATTCTTGTGCAGTTTTCTTGATTGGCCTATTGAGTTGGATATTTGAATACCAAGGTACAATTTATTATATTTTTTTTGGATTTTTCTTGGTAAATGATGTAATGCAAATGCAACTACATGAAACTGTATGATACTATGCAATCTAAAACTATATGACAAAGCATAATGAGCATACATGATATCAAAAAAATCAAGTTTTAATGCACGAAAATGTGGGTTCTAATGATACGCAAAATAACATGAATGAAAATAATAATGCATGCTAATTTTCGACAATACCCATCGTGATATGAGTTTTAATGCACACGATCATGAGTTAAAAATGTCGTGACAAAATCTACCTATATGACCATGAATAACAATGCTTTTAATTGACATGGTAAATACGTATGGATGGAAATGACATAGTCCATATGCATGACCTACCCTATATGTATGCATGTGCATGACCATTTTTGTATTTTTCGGGTTAAAATGAAAAGGAAAAATAAAAGATGGTCCGAAAATTGATTAATATAAATTAAGAAATTGATCACTCAAACTCTAATTTTTATTTATAGTAAAGTAAAAAAAAAATTTAGACCATGATTGCTTTTTTTTTAAATGAATCAAATAAAAGTACAAACAGACCTTAAGGATCGTACACCCTATAACAGACCTTAAAAATCTTATGGGATGAGAGGACAATTCCATTTTGTGCAAATGACGTCGTACTTCAAGGTGAAGTTGGACGATCATCTATAATACACGTGATTCGAGGGACAAAGCGCAAGGGAGTTTGTACTATGGGCAACATTTTTTTATTAAATATCCAAACTTTTATAACAATAATAAACCTAGAATAAACGGTAAAACAAAAATGAAAAGATAAACGTGATAAGAAAAAACCACCAAGGCATATCAATTTCGAAAAAAAAAACATAGAGGGTTGCTAAAAGAATCTTACCTTATCCATCAAGAGTTTTTTGGGTAAGATAAGAATTTATATTAGACCTAAACACAGCGCAATACAAAATAGGAAGGCCAAACACAAAACCTCGTACCCAAGGTTACACAAGAATGTCTCCCAGGTGCAAAGGGTGTAGGGCGAAACAAAAAACAAGAACAGAACAACAACAACAGCAACCGGCAAAACAACAGCCGACGCAAAAACTAAGCACAAAACTAAATGGCCAAACAATAGCCACAGCAATCAGAAGAAGAAGCAGCTCCCAGCGGCACTTCTACAAGACTACAGACAACGCAACGCCAACAACGCATGCAGCAGCACCAGCACCGCAAGTGACACGGGCAGCAACAAACAGACACACAGCAAGCAATAAGCAGCAACTGTAGCATCTCCTTATAGTGTCCAGCTCTCCAGCAGGCTCAAGATGAGCCAGCACACCGAGAGGTCCAGAAAAATTCAGCAGCTCAGCAAGTAGCAGCCTGTAGCCAACCACAGTAAACTGCCAAGGTTACAAACTACAGTTGGGGCACCCGACAAGGAAGAATCCAGTAGCCTAGGGACCAAAACCAGCATCCCATATCACACCAGCACGAGGAATCCCAGCCTGACTTCATTAGACCCAGTAGCTGAACGAGAGGCTTTCGCACAATGTAGCCCAATAAAGCCTGCATAAAAATCAAACAATTCCACAAAACAACCAGCAAAGGACCCAGGAGTACTATTCCCCAAGCCGCGAGAACCTGCAGCTCTCAGGTTATCTAAACAGCAACCCGGCAGCAGGTCAGCCACCGCAGAGGGCAGGGGGGCCAGAACACAAAACCAGACGAAGATAACAGAGGACAAATTAATCAAAAATGTTAGGCAGCAATTCCCAGCATCATTGCACACACCTGTTACGCGATGTGTCATCCATCGGCTTAAGAGATATGGCTTTGTCCTTCACCGCTTTCATTAATTGTTTTTTCATCGGCATCATTAGGAGAGGTCAGTCTCGGAAGAGCATATCGTTCCTCTCCTTCCAAATTAGGTGGCATACGGTCGCAAAGGAGAAACGGGCAATTCTTTGACAGAACGAACGTCCCCCGATAACCTTGACTGTCCATCTTAAGTTCTCAAGCCATCCACAATTAGTCCACACCAAATTGTTCCTTGAAACCCAGAACTGAATTAGTTCAGCCGTAACAGGACATCCAAAGTATAGATGTTCTACAGAGTCGGGGCGGAGATGATAGAACGCACATGATCCATCCTCAATTAGCCGGTACGTGAGTAGCAAAGTCTGCATGGGCAGCCTATTAAGCGAGATAATCCATAACAAAAATGCGTGTCTGGGAACAATGTCCCGATCCCAGATGAAGGAATGCCACGGCACTGTGCCCCCCGTTGACGAATAGATTCCCAGGCAACTGACACCGAGAACTTTCCCGTGTGGTACGCTACCCATCTCCAGCAATCAGGCTTCTCGGGCACCAAAATAGGGAGCGTCTCAACGTTCCTATGTAAGGTAGGAGATGGAGTTGAGAGAGCATCCTTCACAGAGGCATCACGCGGGATACCGAAGCAGTAAATCTCTCTGTCTGAAATAGTTTGTAAGTGGGCCTCATTGGTGCCAATTATCGAACCAGAATGAGATAGACTTACTGTTGCCAATGCTCCATTGGAATTGCATCTCCACATAGGGTTTGAGGTCAAGGAGCTTCTTCCAAGCCCATGAACAGAAAGTGGGCTTCCGAGCGACCCAAAAATTCTTGCGTTTCAAGAAGGTCGAATGAATCCATTTGCACCAGAGGGATTCCTTATCTGAGAAGAGAATCCAACTATGTTTCATCGTAGCAGCTCGGTTACAGTCTTCGAGTTTCCTGACGCCCAGTCCCCCTTCCTCTTTGGGATGGCACACATTTACCCACGGTACTGTAACTCCCCCGATGCCCAAGGAAGGCCCCTTCCAAAGGAATTGGCGAAGAATACGCTCAATAGATGAAAGGATTGCCTTCGGTAGGGTGAAAACACTGGTCCAGTAAACTTGAATAGCGTAGAGGACAGACTTGATGAGCTGGAGTCTTCCCACAAAAGACAGGAAACGATGGCACCAGGATTGGGCCCTCTCAGTGATGGAGTTAATAAGGGTTACACAATCAGCCTTAGTCAATCTGGAAGCAATAACGGGGACCCCCAAATACCGAAAGGGGAGGGCACCTTCACAAATCCAAGCAGATTCAGAATACCTTCCCTATATTGGTCGACCCACCCGACATGAAGACTTCACTCTTCCTCAAATTTGGGTTCAGCCCAGACCACGTAGAGAACCTATCAATACCCGACTTCAATAGCAATAGAGTCAAGGTTGGCTTCGGAGAATAATAAGACATCATCTGCGAAGAACAGGTGAGATAACCGCGATGCTCTACACCGCCAAAAGAACTTGAAGGCCGGAAGCTTCGATTGCGCTTCCAAAATGCCGGAGAAAACTTCCATCACGAGAGTAAACAAATATGGAGACATTGGATGCCCTTGGCGGATACCCCTGCCACTAGGGAAGAATCCATGGAGTTCCCCATTGATAGCCACCGAGAATTTCGGAGAACGACACAAGTCATGATGAGGCTTGTAAGATGACTAGGGAAGCCGAATGCCATAAGAACCCGTTCAAGGAAATCCCAATCCACTGAATCATAAGCTTTGTGGAAGCGACCTTGATGGCGCACTTGGGCAGATAAGGGTCATGATGGAATCCACAAAACAATTCCTGAGCCAAGAGGATATTGTCGCTAATGCGTCGCCCCTTGATGAACGCCGACTGGGGAGAAACTACACTCGCCAATCTGTTTGCAATAATCTTAGTAATACATTTATATATGGTGTTGCAGCATGCTATAGGCCTGAAGTCATTGAGACTAGAGGCATTAGGAACCTTCGGGACCAAGGTGAGGATAGTATTGTTGATTTCCTTCAGAAGGCAACCAGAAGAAAAAAAGTCCTTAATAGCCAGAGAAACCGAGGGGCCGACAATATCCCAGGAGTTCTGGAAAAATTCAGCAGGAAACCCATCCAGGCCTGGAGCCTTCCCTTTCGGGAGAGAGAAAACGTACCCCGAATCTCACAGTCCGACACTGGCCGAGATAAAAACGCAATCTGATTCGAGTCAAGGGGCGAGCTATTACTGACCCGAGGTCCAAAATGGAAGGCAAATCAGCAGCGGTTCCCTTGCAAGAAGGTTCTTCAAAAAAAACAACATGGTTCTGTATCTGCTGCAGATCAGTAATCAAGGTCCCTGAATCATCAGTAACCGAGAGGATCCTATTGTGCAAGTTCCTCTTGTTGACCGAGCAATGGAAGAATTTGGTGTTGAGGTCCCCTTCCTTCAGCCATTTAATTCTGGATTTCTGAGCATAGAATGCTTCCTCACACATCCGTAAGTTGGAAAAGGCAAGGAGTAAAGACTTTTCACGGTCTGCTAGCTCTGTATTTTAGAGAGCAAGGGCAATGCATCTTGAACAGCCATTAGGTCATTTCTTGCCTTAGTCGTGCACGAAGAAATATCTGAGAAATCTGCTCTGTTTAACAACTTCAATCTGGCTTTCAGAAGCTTCAGACGCCTGCAGAGAGTGAACATGGGAGTTCCAGACAACTGAGAGCTCCATACCTGAGATACCACCGTCTCATAGGAGGGGTGAGTCGACCAAAATTGAAGAATTTGAAGGGTTTCCTTCTCATGACAGGAGGGGCGATGCGAATGAGGATCGGGGTGTGATCAGAAACCCCAGGGGCTAGAAAGTTGGCTTCCGAGAAGGAGAATTCCTCACTCCAGAGGGCATTGACCAAGGCGCGATCAATTTTACGTTATTTCCGAGAGTCTCCTGCCCCCGACCAAGTAAATCTGTGACCTATGTATCTAAGGTCATCCAGCCCCGCTTGAGAGAGGCAAAGGCTCAATTCATCATAGCTAGGCAGCCAAGCATTAGAACTGCCGATGCGGTCGGAGGGGTCCTTAATGGCATTAAAATCCCCGAGGGCCATCCAGGGGAGGTCAAGTTGTCACTCAACTGAACCAAGTTAGCCCATAAGGGTCTTCTAGCAACAAAAGTGTGTTCCGCATAAACAATAGACAAAAAACACTTTCTTATTCAGAGGCAGCAGGTTCAGGGTCCCATGAATAGCTTGAGTAGAAAGCGAGTGGATATCAAATGAGGCCTTATGGGGATCCCAACCTATCCAGATTCTACCACCAGCCGCAAGATCATAGTTGGCAAGCCACCTCCATCCCGGAATGAGATTGGTAGAGATGTGGACAAAAAGAGTCTTTGGGACCTTGGTCTCCAGAATACCAATGCAGCAAAGGGAATTGGTCCTCACAAAATGCCTAATTTCAGCTTGTTTAAGGGGGCTCATTAGACCCCTAATATTCCAAGCTCCAAAAACATGACGAACAAGGGAGTTACCTTCTTTTTTTGCCCCTCCTCCTCCTAGAGGATTTGGGGGCCGCTGTGGCTTCAGGGGAAGAAATGGACTCCGGGATGCTACTGGGTATGCAGTCCTACGAACTCACATCAGCAGCAGCTGGATTGGGATCCTGAGCAATCCCAGTATCAGAGGCTTGTATGGTGGATGATCGCAGCCTGGTTTTTGGTGGAGAGGGAGAATCTTCTTCACTTACCCACCTCACTAGCAGCTGCCTCCTCCTCCTCCGCAGCCTTAGATGAAGATGATGTCGATGGGCAGGAATCTTCCGAGTTCTCAATTGCAGCAAAGCTAATCACCGTCCCTGAAGGATGCAAGAGATGATTATCCTTGTGAGTAGCTTCAGTTCCCTGCACTGATAGGACGCAGAGTTCCATAATGGGAAGAACCAGCCAGCCTGATTTCTTCTTTTTCTCATCAACCTTAATCCAGGTCTGGATGGCTGGGTGTTAGCCATATTTCCAGTAGACTCAGGCACTACTTCAGCATCTTGGTCTGAGCATTGTGTCAAAGATACCACATTTGCTACATGAAATAGGAATCCACTCATATTCACCGAGATTGAACATGGCTCTGTCTCATCATCCAGCTGAATAAGCACAGATTCTGGGAGTTTTTGGTTTGCCTTTATCTCAACACATACCCGAGCATATGCAATCCTTTTAGCCCTTTCCGTCGCCACATCAACATGCAAAGGCTTCCCAAAGTCACTGGCAATTAGACTAATCCCTGGAGCAGACCACATAGAGTTGGGAATGCCCCTGAGTCTCACCCATACCGGGAGGGATTCATGACGGTCCCTCTTCAGCGCTAGTGTCCACGCCCCGAACCTCTACGAGCGCGGACATCTGCGCAACGACGGTCGATACATGCGACATCCCAGGACTGTCGCCATCTTGAAACTTAATATCGAATTTTACGCAGGCGGAAGCGATACCTTACTCCTAACAACAAATGAGCAGGACTAGCCAACCAAAACACCTCATATATTACACAATTTTAACTCCGTATTATACATCAATATCAGTTTACAAATTTAACACAGCAATCAACCCAGGGCAACCACGTTCTCAACCACTGATTCACCATCAATTGTCCTTACCAACTGGGTACTCCGCCACCTGGATATCAAATTATTGGTATCCCTGCCATGCTTATATCCTAAGGACTGAAAGGTGGGGGAAATCACCGTGAGAACACATCTCATTAAGCTCACCTCTAATTCCTTCTCAGAATACCCCACAAATCCTTAGACCCAACTCCACGCCTTATCCAGGCACTCAAACCACAGAATCAAAATTCTCAAATATTATTTGAATACGAACACTGGCCCCAAATATTTGAAATAGTAATATAATATTGCTCGGGCCCTATTTTGCATAAAATGCTCCAAAAACAACGATTTTTTCGGTACTCAGTCCACACGCGGACCACAAAAATTTGTCGTTTTCAAACCAAAATCAAATTGGGCAGCATGTGAACAGTGTGTCGTGGGTCGTGAACAGTGATTTCAAATACTATTTGGCCCGTTTTGCACTAAATCTCTCAAAAATCCATTTTTCGGTACCTGAACTTCGCGGGACCCACATCCACCACCTCAAACGCCTCATTCAAACATGGACAGCAACATTTCACCAATCCACAGAATATTTCACAGCCCCACATAATTTAATTTGCGCAAATACGACCAATTTCGGTAATTTTTCCTAAACCGATTTACCTCGAATCGAACCCTAGAGCTGTCCATGGCATATACAATATTCTGATCGAGAAATAGAGTTATAACTACCTAATCGATGCTAAAACGGAGCTAAGAAAAGCGGTGAAACGGTGGCGCACGGCGGCGACCGAAACAGAACGACGGATTCCGGTGGATTCGTCCAAACCGGGGCTGATCAAGGCGCGAAACGAGATGGTTCACGAACTGAAAATCAATATTTTCACATGAAAATGGGCTCTAGGGGTCGCTGGGGTCACATATATCAATATGGCCCTAGAATCAAATTCGGGTAGCAGAAAACTGGTTCGTCGACTGAAACGGCGAAGAAGATTTGGAAGCCAAACGACCTCGGATCGAAGTGATTCAAGTTGGAAAAGACTACAAGACATTGAACTACAACATACCCAAAAATCGCGATGATCCAACGGTCGGATTTCCGTCAGCGGGCCAGTTGAAGTTGGCAGCAGAAATTGGGATTCAGCATGGAGAGAGAGAAATCCGAAAATGAAAGAGAGGGAGAGAGAAGAGATTCTGTTGCAAATAATGAGAGAGAGATTGTGTTTTACCCATAAATATCCTAGGGATAATTATTGCCGGGTGACTATTCACCCGAAAGCGACATAAGGCTGAACGAATTGACTGATTTTTGGACTATCAGTGAAATTTTCAGACTGATTAGGGGATTGGGCCTCAATGATTTCCGGTCAACTAGTCAAATGGTTAAAAAGATGATTGACGCGACATTTCTTCTCAAATTTTGTGAAATTTCAGGAACCGGGTGGGACTCAATCGTGCTGATTTGGCTCAATTTGCGATCGGAAATAAACTCAGAATACCACCGAATAAATTTTCTAGCCTCCTCAAATTACTAACACTCTCTAACCATAGAGTCTAGGTCAACCGAGGGCAAAAACGGTCACTTTCAATATTTTGCTTTTCTTCTCGGCACTCCGAACCAATCGGCTAATTTTCGAGCCTTTCAAGACGATTCCAACATTTATATTCTAATCCCAAAATCTAACTTATTTCAACTTATAACCTCCAAAATTCGGGATGTTACACCGAGTCGCGGGAACCATTGCTGTAGAATCAATGGTGTTCTAGCTACCGTAATGTGGCCATTGTCCAGAATTTTCTGCCGAGGATTCATCATCCGGGATATGGAAAAAATAAAAGCCTTCCCGCATTAGCAACAACTTCAACAAGGTGCTCTCCCACAGATTCTTCACAACACTTTCGGTAAGCCTAAATGGTAGCCTCTACCGACATAATAACCGACGAGACACGATTTCCACTTTTGGTCGCACGCATCCAGAAAACCGTATCAGGGACTTTGATGGCTAGAGTACCATTAACTCGTTCCGTGGAATATAAGATAGGGCATACCCTTTTCAGCCGCTTAGCGATGGAAGCCCACGAGCGTTGAACACCTTGCAGATGAGCTCCAACAGCTGGTCCTTGGAGCGACCCCTGCTCCAACCCCGACGCTTGTAGAGCGATCAGGAGCCTTCGAGATGAGCGTCCCCTGCTTCTGTCTCTCCGAACATTGACAGCATTTGTGTTCATCCCCACAAGGGTTTCGGACATGCTCGGTTGGGTGGAATTAGGGCTTCCAAGTCCCCCTGGTTACCCACCACCGTTCGATTCAACCACCCTAGGGGTTGTGGATCGCCTCCGTACTTCGGCCCCGACGAGCCGGCATCACCGCAGAAGCCGAATTAGCTCTTACAGAGGTAGCATTTCTTACGGTTTAAACAGTGTCCGCCGAGCACAATCGAGCCCTATCAGGGCTAGGTGGGCCGTCGGAGTGGCCTAGAACAACCACTGAACTTGCTTCCTCTTTCCTTGATGCCATCGAGAAAGCGAAGAAGTAGAGGGGGGTAGGAGAGGGACGGTATGCAAAGGGGGGGGGGAAAGGAACGGGTGAAGGGCGGGAGAAGGCGCGCGCAGCCGCGGGTATCTCTTCCCCTACGCTGTTTTCGATTGTCTATTTGTTAGCCTGTCTCTCCCGTAGCTTCGTCTCAGGTGCTTTTCGCTGTTATGGAAGGAAAAGTTGGGGGGCCGGCGTTTTGGTCTGCTTCGTATGTCTTCGTTTACTCGCGTGCTGTCTTCGCTCGTGCTATCCGTCGTTCCTGTCGCCCTCCCTTTTACGTTGCTTCGTCGGGGGGGTCGCGATATAGGGCGGCGGGCTGGGTTTTGTTTCTGCTCTGTCGGGTCCGCTGTCTCCTGCGATATTTCTAGTCTCTCCTCTCTTTAACGCGCTCATTTGTCTCCGCTTCTTGCTTTATCTGCTTCGTTTCTTTGTTATGCTTCCGCTTTAATGTCGGTAGTGGTAGTGGAAGATGCAATTCTCGACCATTAAATCAAATGAGAGAATAAACGATTGCAAATGAAATGAACTCAGCCCTCTTTCATTGTATCCATCCAAAATTAAGCAACCTAAAAACTTATTCTCCATAAAGATAAATGAGTCGTGTTCTAGGTGCAATCCCTTTGATTTTTAATTCTAGGCAGAGAAGGTTACGTAAGAAAAATTGAGTGGGAAACGCAAAAAGAAATCACAGGGAGATAAAATCTCCGATTATCTTCTCGAAAGAATTAAATGCATGGGACATAGGTAGATCTCACAAGGAATAACATGCGGAGATTGATGGAGTAATACGACCAAGAAGCCGAGACGTTACCACCAAAAACGCGTCACTCGCGTCTTTAATTTAATAGTCGTACGCCTACTCTGATTCTCTCGATATTCACTTCTTTGACAACCTTAATCGAGATACGGGTCTACCTAGTGTCGAGTAGAGTTGATTGTTTAGCGTATAGAATTGAGAAATGAACCAATCTTCCAAATTGATTTGAGCCGAGTCCCGGATTGAGCCAGATTAATTGCTCGATCTTAATGTAAGATCTTCCCGCGAAATAGGTTATCAAACGTATTAGCAAAATTTTGGCAATTACTAATCATTCATGATGCTGGCACTGAAATGTATTTCATAAAATAATTTTGTAATTTCTATGTCTTTATTAGTAGTATAGACCCACAACATCCTAATAATAATTTTGAAATATTTATGGTTTATTCAAGAAGATAAGATATTTCTAAGACTCTCTCAGGAATACATCTACAAAAATTTAATCCTCAAAAGTATTGATTCGCTCCTCCTCAGCTTATGAAGTTTAATTCCAGTTTTTCTTATCTTTCTAAAGTGTGTTCATTTCCTCAACCAACGAAAAGACTATCTGGGTGTTGGCCTTAAGCTTTTCAAGAAGCTTAAGGCCAAACAAACCTCAGATAGTCATTTCGTTGGTGAGGAAATGAACACCCTTTAGAAAGATAAGAAAAAATGGGAATTAAACTTTCATAAAGCTGAGGAGGATGGCAACCATACTTTGAGGGATTTAAATTTTTGTGGATGTCTTTTGAGAGAAGTCTTAGAAATATCTTACTTTTTCTTGAATAAAACATAAAATATTTCAAATATTTTATGAGGAATGTTGTGTCTATACTATCTAATAAAGACATTAGAAATTACAAAATTATTTTAGAAATACATTTCAGTGCCAGGCCACTCATGAATGATAGTAATTCGCCAAAATTTTCTAATATCGATTTAGATAACCTATTTCGCTTGGGAAGATCTTACCATTAAGGATCAGAGCAATAATCTGGCTCAATCCGGGACTCGGACTCAAATCAATTTGGAAGATTGGTCATTATCAATTCTATACGCTTAAACAATCAACTCTATCGGAAACTAGGTAGAACGTATCTCGATAAAGGTTGTCAAAGAAAGTGAATATCGAGAGAATCAGAGAAGGCGTACGACTATAAATAAAGACTTGCGTAGTGACGCTTTTTGGAGTGGTAACGTCTCGGCTTCTTGGTCGTATTACTCCATAATCTACGCATGTTATCCTTGTGAGATCATACCTATGGCCCAATGCAGTTTAATCTTTCGAGAAGATAATCGGATTTTCTCTCCCTGTGATTCTTTTTGCGTTCCCCAACTCAATCTTCTAGTAACCTCTCTGCCTAGAATTTAAAAAATCAAAAAGGGATTGCCCTAGACACGAGACATTTCTCTTTATGGAATAATGTTTTTGTGTGCTTAAGTTTGGGATGGAATACAAATGAGAGAGGGAATTGAGTCATTTCATTGCATCGTTATTCTCTATTGATTACATGGGCGAGATTGAATCTCCACTACAACTACCGACAATTAAAAGATGAGATGCTGATAGAATAAGGTAAATTACCATTTTGCTCTCCCAACAAAATATTCATAGGAGCATCCC
>JAGVVM010007544.1:0-12894 GCA_019149425.1 Psidium friedrichsthalianum
TTAGAGAAATTAGAATGGGAGATAAATGAATAGGCTATAAAAGGAGGAAGAAGAGAGCTTGGACGGGAGATTTTTTTAGAGAGAAAATTTCAAATGTTTAAGAGGGTTTTGAGAGATTGAAGAAAAATTAGAGAGAAAAAAAAAACAAAAAGAGAGAGAGAAATCTTTTCCAAAAGAGAGTTTTGAAGAGGTGGGAGTTTAAATTATGTGTTACCACCACTAATTTTTCTACCGATCAACACAAGTTACGTGTTCATCCCCGTCGTTTGAGCCGCAATCTTGATCCAGGTGAAGGTGACACGAGGTTCAAATTCGGCAATCAAATCCGTCAAACCAGGTAACGATCCTAACCATTAAAATCTTCGAGAATGTCGCTACCTCAATGATTGATTTAAATTTCGATTATGCCGTATCATATTCACATGTCATATTCATATTGCAATTATCTGCATTTTCGCTTAAAAGATTCGAATCCCAAATGCTGCAGATTCTGCCCCATACTTGGTAGTGTAAAGTCTCTGTATTCCATCTCTTTTATTTTAATTTCTGCACCATCAACCCCAAAATGGGAAGGCCGACCCACCCGTTAGAGGTTCTTTATTTACTGCCTTTACTTTCTGCAATTAATGTTTGTACCATTAAACTCCAAAATGAGTAGGCCGAGCCAAGGCCGAACCACACTTTGGAGGTTCTTTATCTACTGCCCTTACTTTCTGCAATTTAATTTCTGCACCATCAAACTCCATAATGGAAAGGCCGCCCACCCGTTGGAGGTTCTTCATTTACTGCCTTTACTTTCGCAATTTAATTTCTTTACTATTAAACCCCAGAATGAGAAGCCCAAGCATTCAAAAATACAAAAAAAAATGTCATTCATGTGCATTTCATATAGTATAGCTCATCATAGTTTGCCGTGCCGCATACATATTCGTATTATTCATTAATTTATGCATATTCATGCAAAAAAAAGGTCAAAAGATAAATCCTAAAAATTAGGAAACGGACCATTTCGACTGGCCAATCTATTTTTGCTGATTTATTCGTATGTCACGTCCTCATGTCTACGTTCGTATGCCGTACTTGTGTGTCCACGTTCGCATGTAACGTATGTTCACGTTTGCATGTCATATTTATATATCTATGCTCGTATGTTCATGATTGCATGTCCACGTTCGCATGTATACATTCACATGTCTATATTTGCCTATTCACGTTGGATTATCCATGCACCTATTACCATCCATGCATTCCATCTAAAAAATGAAAATACAAAAAAGAGAACACCTCACTAGAGCTTAGGAGTAAACCAAGCCTGAGTTGCCAAAATTAGGATATCTATAGAATTAAGGTACCGAAAGGGCATTGGTTTTAATTAACTAGTGTAACCAGTCCCCGAACTCATAATCTCTAGTTCGTAGAAGTAATTTTGTTCTCCCGCTAATTTACTTAGGTTCTAATCGACCTACCAAAAAATGATTAATGACGACTCCAATTCTAAAATCATGTGATAAAAAAAAAATCAAAGTTGTGATTCGGTAGGGCTTGGGAGAGTCCATATCAGGTTAATTAATCTAATTAACCTGATAATCCGTTAACCTGGAAATTTTTTCACCGATCGAAATTTTTAGGTCGCGATAATGATGCCGTGTTTGTGCACGATGTCAACAAATTGAGAAAGAAGTTGACAATGAGATTCTTCATCAGGATTGTATAAAAGAATATCATCTATGTAGATCTGTGCATGAGGAAGATGGCTGAAAGATTCTACACAGACTTTCTGAAAAAGAGATGGGGCTGTTTTAAGGCGAAGGAGAGAACTGTCCACTGATAGTGGTGGTTGGAGATACAAAACATTGTTTTGTATTTATCATCCGGGTGGATCCATTTACCAGAAACCTGCTTTGAGATTTTGAAAAAAATCTATGCTTTTGCTAGGCTTGTAAACAAAGAGTATTTGTGTGGCAAAGGAAATCTATCATTCTCAAGTATTGGTTCAGAGGCTAATAATTAATTACTAGTCGTGGCTTACCACGAGAGCGTTCTGCTCTTTTGTTGATGTAGAATGCCTCAAGAGCCCAATCAGATGTTGGCGGCTCAATTAGTTCCTGGGCTAGTAAGTCAGAACATTCTGTCAAGGCCATTTCAAGGTGTTCCGGGTTCATTCCTCGATGGGAAGCTTTTCCTGGAATGGCTGGGGTGACAGGAATGTAAGGAAGACGGACAAAGAATTTGGTTTGTCCACAGAGGATTTTTGTGAGTCTGAAGGAAATGAGCATGGAAGTTTGCACATGAAGCCAGAGTTTCTGGGTGATTGGTTCCAGAATAGAGGGTGAGACTATGAACAATCTCTGAGTGTCCACAAACCTGATAAGCTTAAACCTAGCTTTGAGACCATGAGGTAGGATAAAAATGTCAGGCTGGGATAGAATATCCCAACCAAGTATAAAATCTCTGTCTGGGGAGTCACATCCAAGTATCTGGATATTCGCATAGCATTCTCGCGAAAGTTGGAATGTGATCGGCTTACTGTGAATGGTAGAGCTGAAAATATCTCCTGAGATAGAACTGAATTGGGTAAGGTGTGGTTCCCAAAGATCAAGGGGGAGTATCTTGGTATCCATTAGTGAGGTGGATGCTCCTATGTCGACCAACGCGACTACCGTAACTGGGGAAGGAAAGGGGTAGGGTAAATGTATGCTGGTACATACGGATGGAATTCTGGAGTATGAGTTGAGAGCAAATTCTTCCTCTGAATTAGATTCAGAGTTATACTCGATGGTTTGAAATGCAAAAATGGTGTCTACTGTAGGCTCATCATCATATGAGAGAATGGACTAACATCATCATCATCAAAGTTGAATCATGTTACCTTTTGCAGTTCTTACATCATTCGCTGTGTCTTGAACTTCGCCTTTGGACACTTTTTTGCAAAGTGGCCTTTTTTGTTGCAGATGAAACAACGATTAGTCTTTTGTCTTTTGCCATTGGGACGCCGATGCTTTTTTCGGAGAAATTTCCAGGTTTAGATCGTGGGCGTTTAAAAGCAAAAGAGGATTTTCTGATGTGCTTTTCTTTCTAGGTTGACAACCAAGGCTAGAGCAATTCTTGGGACACTTGATGGACCATTCTGGATGGTTACAAATTTGAGAGGAGCACTTTTGTGGAGATAAGTCTGGAACATTTTATGCCTCTGACAAAGTTCATCAACTAACATAAGGATGGCTTGGTGAAGTTCACCAAAAGTGGTTTGGTCAATTGATTTGCTATTGGACTGGACGTGTTTTTCTAAAATATCCCTGATTTCGGGTGGAATCGAGGCCATGAAAACACTCTTAAAATTTCAATCTGCACCAAGTTCATAAAAGAGCTTGTGCATAATCTGAAATGACAATTTAGATGCTTCTTTTCCAACGAACAGCACTTGCACTGGAAAAGCTCATGCCTTTTAGCTTGAAGTGTCTCGTCCAGGTGACCAATAAAGAACTGGTGGAGTATTTAGATGGCATTATCTATTGAACCGATAAGAAATGCAATCTGATTTTGTTCTCCTAAGAGAAGCCACCAATGCTTTAATGAACCAATGAATCGGCTAGTAAATTCAAGTAAAATGCCATGAAGATCTGTGGTTGTTTGGAGTTTGACCGTAATCCAAGAAAAAAATTCTTCTAAACTCTGGCCATTTGTGAATTGGATAATCATCTAAGGTGAAAAACCTAGAGATGGTAGAGTGATGAGTTTGTGGTTTGATATCGAGAAATTCAGGAATGTCAAGATCTTCCTCTGGAGCTAGATCAACCATTAAAATCGGAGTTTTAGGACAGACGGAGTAAATACTGGTGACTTAGGAATTGTTGGAATAGAGATAGAAGTGGAGTCTGAAGAGTCATATGGTTCGGAATAAGGTGTGTCTGATGGTTCAAGAAGGAACACTAGGAAGCATGAAGATGTGCCTTCAATAGGTGTTGGAGTAATGGCTGTGTCCATGGACATTGGTTATCCATTAGATGCATCCGGATCGGCTTGAGTCCGGAGAAAAAAAGTAAGTGGGTTTGTGATCATGTTTTGATCTTGTGGTGCTGGCTCTGTGGAGGATGTAGAAGATAGGCATCTGTGTAGTTGTAGCAGCTTGTTTCTGAGCATGCCTAAGCCTTCTGGCTTCTTTGCGTTATTGTCTCTTTTCTTTTTTTGTTTTTCCATCATTGCCTCTTGGGATTTGGTTTTTAGACGAGCATTATCTATAGAGGGCATAATGCCTGTGAAGGAAGGTGGCCGCAAGGAAGAGGTGGAAGTGGAAAAAATATGCGAAAAGGTTATGAGTTGATATTCCAAAGAATGGATCTTTAGGAATTGGGGCCGTAGCCTGGGCAAACTGTCTCTCAAGGAGTGCAATCCTTTTCTTGAGCGTTATTATCTCCAATGTTTTATCTTCAAGATAAGATCTTGGCACCCGACCTTGGATTAGGTCATCTATCTACGTTTGTAATACCATGAGCATCTTCTGGATGGCCAATGTGTTGGCTTCTATTCTGGACAGAGCAGCATTCTGTGCCAAGGAATTTTCTATTTGCCAGTTTAGGGTAAGCTCAGCTGGAGCAGGTATTGATCTTCTGCCATCTGGACGATGGTGCTTGCTATGGTAATTTTGGGTGCATGGAGATATTTGCAATCCATATCGAAAAACTTGTGTGGTGGCGGAAAAGGGTACTGGCTTGGTGGTGAAGGAGTTAGCTGAGATTTAGGTAATGCAGGGAATTCTTCTGGTCTGAACATATTCACGGGTGCTAGAACTAGTGTATGAGCTTGAGCAGGTTTTGTTTCAAAGGTCTGCACTTCTAGATCACAAGAAGGGTTCTTTTTTACCCATTTATGCAAGGATTTGTAAAAAGGGGAAACAACTGGCCTGTGTGGTTTCTGTGGTGGTGGTGATGGAGGTGGTGGATGACAAGGTTCTAAGACTTTGGGGAATGCTTTGGCTGGTTCACCATACTGGACCATGAACTGGGACTTTCCTCCATCTTGGCCCAAAGGACCAATCATTGGATCTCCATCAAGATATTGTTGGTAGAATGGGTAGATCCAATTCTTCCTTTGCACACTACACTCCCACTTTCGGTTGATACACCCTTTCGCACATCTTCAGCTTCCAAGATAGATTATCTCTATGAGGTTTCTTTCCAGGAAGACAACTAGATCTCTAAAACAAGCCTCCCTCTGATCAATCCATACTTAGCTTTCACTAAACCATCCTCATTTTCACCTATCAAATCCATACGCCAACTCATCAAACACACACCAAAGGTTGCCAAGGAGTATGTGCAATCTTCCAAGTTTGATCAACACCCCATCCTAGCCACTCCACAGGAACAGTTTATCACCCTGGCATTGCCCAGAGCGCTACCACAATAGTAGACCCAACAAGGGTACACCCATCTCCATTTAGAGCAGTCAAACTTCCTTTGTCTTTTCATGACAGAAAGGGTCTCCCTATAGTTGCCAGAGTTGCTCTGCTTAATACCCTATTCTTAGACTACCAACATGCCTGTATCGGCACCATCCAAACCACTCTCAACGCAAACACTATCCTTGTCACTCTATTTCCTAACTTCAATATTGCCTTAGCAGACCCCCACCTGCTGTTAGCCTACAAATACAGATCCAGATTTCTAGAGCCTCTCAGCTCCCAGGACCTATTGCAGCAACCCTTCACTATCAAATGGTTTACCGAGTGCAGAACCATGCGATAGATCTGAACACTCCAACCTCTGAAGATGTGGATAGAGACTAGACCTCTTGTGTCCATGTTCCACGACAAATCCCAAGGATCAACTGGTTAAACTTCTTCCAAATGCATGGGTCACAAACCACTAGAAGTTTCATCAGACTTCTCAACCCCCCTAAACCACAAAACCCAAGTTTGAAAAACTCTGTGATGGCTCTGTATCCATCAAGTTCAATAAGGACCAGCCTGCTCCTTCAAGGTTCCCCCCACTTCTATCCATAGTTTGCTTTACCCCTTGCCCTTTAGATCCGGTAAGACCAGATGAGCCGGACTCCAAACACTTTATCCATTCCTTCTCGGCTACTGGTGCTCCTATACACCACTTTAAGGACCCCTCAGGTCATTGTTACGGGGATCTTTTTTGTCCATGCCATACATGTACAAAGACTTTCAAAGAGTCAAAACAAAAGAAAAAAGACTCATTCTACCAATGATATATTGATGGAGATCTAATGATTGGTTCTTTAGGCCAAGAAGGAGGAAAGTAACAGTTTATGATCCAGCATGGTGAACCAGCCAAAGCATCCCCCAAAGTCTTAGAACCTTGTCATCCACCACCTCCACCACCACTACAAAAACCACACAAACCAGCTGTTTCCCCTTTTTACAAACCCTTGCATAAATGGGTCAAGAACCCTTCTTGTGGTTTAGAAGCGAAGACCTTTGAAACAAAACCTGCTCAAGCTCATACACCAGTTCCAACACCCATGAATACATTCAGACCAGAAGTATTTCCTCCATTACCTAAATCTCAGCCAACCCCTTTACCACCAAGCCAGCACCCTTTTCCGCCACCACACAAATTTTCCGATATGGATTACAAATATCTTTATGCAACCAAAATTACCACAGCAAGCACCATCAGTCCAGATGGCAGAAGATCAATACTTGCTCTAGCTAAGCTTGCCCTAAACTGGCAAATAGAAAATTCCCTGGCACAGAATGCTGCTCTGTCCAGAATAGAAGCCAACACATTGGCCATTCAGAAGATGCTCATGGCATTACAAACGTAGATAGATGACCTAATCCAAGGTCGGGTACTAAGATCTTATCTTGAAGATAAAACATTGGAGATAATAACGCTCAAGAAAAGGATTTCACTCCTTGAGAGACAGTTTGCCCAGGCTACGGCCCCAATTCCCGAAGATCCATTCTTGGGAATATCAACTCATAACCTTTTCATATTTTCTTCCACTTCCACCTCTTCCTTGCGGCCACCTTCCTTCACATTCATTATGCCCTCTATAGATTATGCTCGTCTAAAAACCAAATCCCAAGGGACAATGATAGAAAAACAAAGAAAGGAACATAGACAATAACGCAAAGAAGCCAGAAGGCTTAGGCGTGCTCAGAAACAAGCTGCTACAACTACATAGATGGAAGCCTCGCCCCTATCTTCTACATCCTCCACAGAGCCAGCACCACAAGATCAAAACATGATCACAAACCCACTTACTTCTTTTCTCCAGACTCAAGCCGATCCGGATGCATCTAATGGATAACCAATGTCCATGGACACAGCCATTACTCCAACACCTATTGAAGGCACATCTTCATGGTTCCTAGTGTTCCTTCTTGAACCATCAAACACACCTTATTCCGAACCATATGACTCTTCAGACTCCACTTCTATCTCTATTCCAACAATTCCCGAGTCACCAGTATTTACTCCGTCTGTCCTAAAACATCCGATTTTAATGGTTGATCTAGCTCCAGAGGAAGATCTTGACATTCCTGAATTTCTCGATATCAAACCACAAACTCATCACTCTACCATCTCTAGGTTTTTCACCTTAGATGATTATCCAATTCACAAATGGCCAGACCGTTTAGAAGAATTTCATTCTTGGATTACGGTCAAACTCCAAACAACCACAGATCTTCATGGCATTTTACTTGAATTTACTAGCCGATTCATTAGTTCATTAAAGCATTGGTGGCTTCTCTTAGGAGAACAAAACCAGATTGCATTTCTTATCGGTTCAATAGATAATGCCATCTAAATACTCCACCAGTTCTTTATTGGTCACCTGGACGAGACACTTCAAGCTAAAAGGCATGAGCTTTTCCAGTGCAAGTGCTGTTCGTTGGAAAAGAAGCATCTAAATTGTCATTTCCAGATTATGCACAAGCTCTTTTATGAACTTGGTGCAGATTGAAATTTTAAGAGTGTTTTCATGGCCTCGATTCCACCCGAAATCAGGGATATTTTAGAAAAACACGTCCAGTCCAATAGCAAATCAATTGACCAAACCACTTTTGGTGAACTTCACCAAGCCATCCTTATGTTAGTTGATGAACTTTGTCAGAGGCATAAAATGTTCCAGACTTATCTCCACAAAAGTGCTCCTCTCAAATCTTGTAACCATCCAGAATGGTCCATCAAGTGTCCCAAGAATTGCTCTAGCCTTGGTTGTCAACCTAGAAAGAAAAGGTACATCAGAAAATCCTCTTTTGCTTTTAAACGCCCACGATCTAAACCTTGAAAATTTCTCCGAAAAAAGCATCGGCGTCCCAATGGCAAAAGACAAAAGACTAATCGTTGTTTCATCTGCAACAAAAAATGCCACTTTGCAAAAAAGTGTCCAAAGGCGAAGTTCAAGACACAGCGAATGATGTAAGAACTGCAAAAGGTAACATGATTCAACTTTGATGATGATGATGTTGAGTCCATTCTCTCATATGATGATGAGCCTACAGTAGACACCATTTTTGCATTTCAAACCATCGAGTATAACTCTGAATCTAATTCAGAGGAAGAATTTGCTCTCAACTACTTCCCCATTTCCTACCATGCTTCTACTCATACTCTAGAATTCCACCTGTATGTACCAGCATACATTTACCCTACCCCTTTCCTTCCCTCAGTTACGGTAGTCGTGTTGGTCGACATAGGAGCATCCACCTCACTAATGGATACCAAGATACTCCCCCCTAATCTTTGGGAACCACACCTTACCCAATTCAGTTCTATCTCAGGAGATATTTTCAGCTCTACCGTTCACAGTAAGCCGATCACATTCCAACTTTCGCGAGAATGCTATGCGAATATCCAGATACTTTGGATGTGACTCCCCAGACAGAGATTTTATACTTGGTTGGGATATTCTATCCCAGCCTGACATTTTTATCCTACCTCATGGTCTCAAAGCTAGGTTTAAGCTTATCAGGTTTGTGGACACTCAGAGATTGTTCATAGTCTCACCCTCTGTTCTGGAACCAATCACCCAGAAACTCTTAGCTTCATGCGCAGATTGTCATGCCTCGAACCCTACAGGCTCGCGACATCCTGCCAATCAGCGTCCGCTTGGCCCACAATAACAACGACCCAGGATTCGTCGCGACCAAACGACACACATGCCAAAACACACCTGCGGAAGCGATACTCACACCCGGACAAGCACACAAGAGAATAGGGTAGAAGAGAGAAGATACGCAATCACATACAATAACCAGCAATACATATATCAAATCAACAAGCGTTAGGGATATAGGGCCATCAAAATACAATATCACACTCGGCTAATCCCACGCTCCAAAAGGGTACATCAACCTAGAGGCCTACTCCTATCAGTGTCGCTCCAGTCTGACTGCCAAGGCAGCTCCTCAGGGTCAGACTCCTTCTCATACTCAGGAGAGGAAGGCTCGGTATCCATAGGGTCACCCTCGTCGAGGCCATCGATCTCCATCTGTCCCTCTGATGGCAGGTGCACACTCAGATCAGGATCAACGACCTCTCCACCATACATGACAGGACGAGCAAGGAATGGATCGCTTGGCTCCTCGATCAGCATGTCCAAACTCCGAACTGGATCTCTAAACTCCAAACCTCTCCTGACCTTCCATGCCTCATACCTATGGGGTATCAAAAGTGGTCCTCCATCGTCTACCCAAATAATAGTAATGTCTCTAGCCCACACCGACCCATCAACCTCACCAAAATGTGTCACCTCCCACTCCACCTCCATAGGGAGTCCAAAACGAATCGGTGGAATGCTCATCTCTACGAGCGGGGGTCTAAAAATGGTGGCAAATAACTCCAGTGAGTCGAGGACTCAATAAGCTCACCCTTAAGTCTAGCGTAGGGTGCGATATGCTCATCGGTTCGGCCCTAACGCACAGTTCTAAGGCAAATCGGTGCTCTCCGTCTGATGATTCCAATAGTATTATAAATAAAGCATAATGTGCACATGTCCAAATCATTTAACAGGCATGCATATACGAAACGAATCCACATATCATGAATGATAGCTAGAGCATGCTACGGTTCAATAATCATTTCCAGTCATCAATCAATGGTTCACTCAACCAGGATTCAATTCGACCCGCGTTAAACGCATCAGGTCTTACACTCATGCATGCCATGCGTCAATGCTCAATGCTCAATGCTCAATACTCAATACTCAATACTTGATATCAAAATATCGCTTGACCCGCGTTAAACGCATCAGGTCCGACCCACGTATCGTACGCATTAGGTCTGTGCCTCGCTCGCGTATAAGACGACTCAGGTTAGCACCGTGCCTCAACCCATGTCATATAGACACCTCAGGTTGGCACCTTATCACTCCAGCTACCCCGTGCTGAGCACGTTCGGGCGCACCATGCCTCGACCTGTGTCATATAGGTACATCAGGTCGGTATGCTTATCCCTCCAAAATCCCCGCGTAAACACGCATCAAGGCCATCCTCACCCTTATCTTGTCGCACATGATGCGTGCCATGTCCTCATGCCAATGATTTCATATAATGTATGTCACATACCCCATTTTTCAGAAACAACAACAAGCAGTTTATCTCAGGCAATACAACGCATTTTCAAATCAGCACATAAGATGTGGATGTACAACATGGCATGTCACAAACAATTGGTAAAACATGTTTCTCAAGGGCATATGCTCAATTATTTATGAACCAATCATCGAACGTGTCAAAATATGGGCATAAATCGAACACAAGTATCCCTATGCTCATTCCCAAGCTAATACCTCACCCAAGGGTTCCTTAAACTACAATAGGGCTCACAAATTACCTTCAAATACCCCATGGATAGCACTCTAGTCCCGTAAATAGCAATCAAGTGTCTTGCACAAAACTACATATGAAGCACCTCGAACACAACTTGTTTTTAGACTCAAATAATTATTTCACACTCTAATCAACCCATTAACCCAAATCACTTGACAAACTCATTATCTTAGCCACTAGTACATTCTCCTTGCGACATGAATGAAATCCATGAGCCCCACAATTCAGCCCGCAACCTTGCATGATCTAAGCAGTCTAAGCTAACTAGCCCATTCTTCTAACTTTCCCTTTCAACCAAGCATCCTAAAGTCCTAAACCATTCACGTGCCACATTCCTAGGCTAGAGTTAGAGGCATGCGCTTACCAATCGAAGCTTGAATGACGGACGACGACGACGGGGACACGCGACCTGGCCGAACGGAAAGTTACTGGTCGAGAGGAGCCGGCGCCGTGAGGGGCTGTTCCCTAGACGTACGGCAAGGTGTTCTCAAGCCTAAAAATGATGGATTTATGGGTTAGAGAGGTATAGGCAACCAACAATGGAAACAGGCCACGAGGCTGAGGCTTCGTTGGAGCGAGAACGTACTGGACGGTGGAGAGGTATGAAGGCGCGACTGAACAGGATCTATAACGGAGGTCTTTAAAGCTGAAGAATAAATGAAGGAGCAAGGGCAAAAAGGACTTACCAAGAGTAGACGAAGCCGAGAGAGTGGCGGGTGGGCGGTGGCCATGAGTTGTGCGGACAGGTGGCGTGGAACTGAGTGATTGAGAGATGAGAGAGTGAGATGAGACGATAGATGAGGATGAAGGATGAGAGAGAGAGAGAAGAGTAGCATCTGGGGCGCGATGAGATGGAGAGAGAGTTTGGGGCGAGAGGGTGGCCCGAAAAAAAATGGAAGGAGGAAGGCAAAGCAGTTGAGAGAGAGAGAGGTGAGAGAGAAGAAGAGGAGAGAGATGAGAGAGTGAGAGATAGATTGATCGAGAGAGTAGAGAGAGGTTGCTTCTGGTTATAGGCTAATAGGAAAATGACAAAGGATGGTGAGTGGTAGTGGTGGTGGATTGAGGTTAGGTTTGTACTTTGATGGACTAAACTTGATAGATTATGTGACATGACTATAATGATCTTGACATGACTAGATGGTGATTTGATTTGATGGACAAGACAGATTAATTGATGGGACATCGACGGAGACACTTTCTCGAGATTCGTGCAAATGCACTGATCGGGCACGAAAGCCCCAAGCGAACGAACGCAGGCTAAAAATCTCATAAACAACGTGCTTATAATAAATATAATTACTCTCAATCCAGGGAGTTGCACAGAACCTGAGGCAAACTGTAACAAATCCAACTTAACTTAGCAAATCTGTCCCGTCTCTGCTTCGCGACTCGTTCTCAAAACTGACTGGCCAACTGACGATTAACTGCAAATTGAAACCAAACCTCTATTGTAACATCATGAGGCTCGACTTGTCCAGATCGGAATCATTTCGTGGCCAAATCCATTAAATAACGACTCTTCGAATCTCAGACCAACGATGCGTCGTTTAGAAGTTACGGTATCGACTAACAAGTCCACGTACTTAGAGTCCTGTAGCCATTCCCCTTCAGTTTAGTCATCTCAGCGTAGCTAATTCTGATTGAGAATCGATTTAGAGAGCATTAATGAAACATATCCATTCTTATTGAAATCAGATATTGGTCGAATTTCTAAACGGTAACACAGACTACAGTGCGAATTTCCTTCAAACTAACAAAAATCCTCTGTGGACAAACCCAAAATTCTTTGTCAGTCTTCCTTACGTTCTGCACCCTAAGCCATTCCAGGAAAAACGCTTCCCACGAGGAATGAACTCGAAACACTTTGAATGCTGACAGGAATGTTCTGACTTACTAGCCCAGGAAAGAATTGAGCACGGGCAACATCTGATTGGGATTATGAGGCATTCTATGTCAACAAAAGCTGTAGAACGCTCTCGTGGTAAGAAAACAACTTGTAATTAAGTACAGCCTCTAAACCAGTACTTGAGAAATGAAGATTTCCTTTTAGCCACACAAAAACTCTCTTGTTTACAAGCATGGCAAAA
>JAGVVM010007545.1:0-23146 GCA_019149425.1 Psidium friedrichsthalianum
AACCAAAACCAAAGAAGAGTCACAGGATAGACTCGATTTCAAAATCAATGAAGTAAATGTCGATTAATCTTACATCTAAACATCATCAAAAGGGTGATCGCACAAGATCAGATTCAATGTTCTCTTAAACAAAATCATCAAACAGTTACTATGCGCTTGGAACATAAGCACTCAGATTCAGATTCAATGCAGTTCTGAGCCTAAAGTTGATACAAAAAGCTCTAAATCAACATCATTCATCACAAATCAGCCTCGGAATCGCAAGGTTTGTCCAACATTTCATCGAATGGATCCGTGACTATCAGCAAGCATAGGAGAAGAAACTTACCTGGTTCAGCGCAGAGGGAACGTCATGAGAATCGACACCGACGGGGACGAAAGCGTCGGCACTACCTCAACGAGTGGAATTCGTTTTATTTTTCTCTATTTTTCTCCTTTTCTCCCTCGTTCTTCTCTCTTGTGGATTTGTCTCTTTTTTATAGGGAGTGAAATCTAATCTTTCAGAACCTCCAACTGATCTGATCTCCCTCTCTCTCTTTCTGTTATATCCCCTGATCTTATCTCCTCAAAACCGATTCTGTTAGCAACCTTATATGGCCGGAATCTTCCGTCCCGGTGGTAAAATATCTTAACGGTTGGTTTGTTTTCTTTTTGAATCTTATAACAAATTTATGAATTCTTAAATTTTGAGAAAGCTAAAATATGATACGTGATTAGGAAAAACTGAGTTTTATTTATCATTTTCATGTCAATTAAATTGCCTCGGACAACTTTAAAATCTAGAAAGATAAAGGCCAAGAGTCTTTGTATCTAGCCGAATAAATGTGCTTAGTCTCTTTAGGTATTCACGCTAGGCAAATGCCATTCCTATCAAGACGGTTTTTATGGATTGTGAAAAAAAAAAACGTAAGTTTTCTGCTATTCGATAGAATTGGACATTCGAGATTTGATAAAACTAGACTTTTGAGTGCACTAAAATACTTTTTCCTAATTGAGTACACCATACGTTGAAATCTTTTTATTCTTTTAAATGATTTAATGGTGTCAAACAATACATCTCATGATATTGGTAATTTACTGTAATTCTATAATTTGCATCTTCAACTTGGACACCTCTGGAAATTGTCCTTTGAGAGCAAAAATTGGTAAATTTATAGTGCTATGTTTCCTTTAGGGTGGCGCTTTTTCCACTCCCTTTTTGGCTAACAGTCCATGAAACAGTGTTTTGACTATAATATCCCTCGTGAGCCCCATTTTGTGTTTTCTTTATTTTTTTTTCGTTTTTTCCCTATCTCTCTATTCTCTCACTTAGCATGTCCGTTGTCTTCTTCTTGGCCATCTTCTTCACCCATGCCTCTGACCCGAAGGCTCCATTGGCCATGCTGTTTGCTCACTTCTCTGTGTCGCCCCTTGTGTGGCCTCAACCCACCATCATCGAAACCTTCCTGACTCTCGTCTACTTTGTCGTAAAGGGGCACAAAATCGGTGAGATATCCCTCGACCCCACCATGTGCCGAAACGATTTTGAGGATAAAGATCCAACCGCTGATGATGAACTTGAGAAACTTAATAAGAGAGAGAGAGTATCAGCAGGGAAAGAGGTAGTTTTACCCATATGGATTTGCAGATGGAGGAATCATAGCCTAAGAGACGCGGCATTTTTTTTCCTTTCTCTGCCAATCACCGATTCAATGAACCCTTTGAATATGTTTAATTTGTTGTCGAAGTAGTTGTTATTGTTGCCATTGACACATTACAATGGTTGCGGTTGCACTTTGCCACCAATTATTTCCCGTTGCTTTCCTCCATGAGGTTTTAAGCTATCTTCACCAAGCAAACTAAACTTGGCTCAAACTCAGCCACTCCAATGGGCAGCAGATCGAGGCCACGATGGGGGAGCAATGCGGAGAAGCGAGCGAATGGCGAGGGCAACGCAACCTTTGGGGTTGGAGGCGTGGTGGAGGAGTAGAAGGCATTGAGGAAGAAGGGACGAACACGCGAAGAGAGAGATAGGGAAGAAAAAGAAAAAAATAATGTAAAATATAAAAATGGAGCCCACGTCTGAATTTAATAATTGTCAATGAATGGGATGTGCTAAAAGTAGGATCCATACGAGATATTATAGTCAGAACACTATTTTAGGGAGTGTGTTAGCCAAAAAGGGGAGTGAAAAAAGCGCGACTCATTTAGTAATGTGCTATCTAGATTAGTAGGCTGCGTATGGTAACGATTCTGATCCCAAAAACTGATTCTGATTAAAATGACTTTTTCTGATTCTGTTCCTGGATGAGTTTTGGAGAACCAGAAACGCGTTTGATAACTGCACAAAATTTATATTTTGAAAAACTGTTTTTCTTTCCAATTTTTTTCATTTAAGTCAAATAACTATGTAGTTACTTTATAAAAATTTCATCCTAAATGAAGGCTAATTTCCAATGCACACTAAAATAATTTAAAATACAATTATTTTTTTAGCATGTCATAAATGAAACACAAATTTTAATACATGATGTTTGAAGTTCGATTGAAGCATGGGACACGTTTCCATATTAAGGACTCATTTTTTCTTTAAATGTTGCGTTGTCCAAATATATACAAACATAATAGCCAAATAACAAATTATTCACTGAAACAAAAAACAAATTATCCTCCTTGATACGAAGTACAAGTCCTTCACTATCATTTTGCAACTTTTGTCCTAAATCCAAATGGGTGTTTGGCTCCAGCTCCACGTGCAGATGGTCACATTTTGTGACACACGGCTATGAGTATATATGTTACCATCTGCATGTTAGATCTCCTCATCTTCTGCAACATTTTTTGTAGAAGAGTGAAATATAAGAAATCTAGGAAATTTAGGCCTCAATTTATGAAAATGAGGTCAAACTAGTATAATCTAAGCTTTTTCTATTTTAGAAAATTTCTAAATTTTTTCTGATTTTTAAAAAAATTTCAATTTTTTTAAAATTTTTTATTTTTATTTTTATTAGGTTGATAGAAAAGTGACGAAAAAACCGAAAGGGAAAAGTGAAAGATGTGAGATTTCATTATGTTTTCTGATTGTCAAAAGTGATTCTTTTTTCAGAACCAACTTTTTTTTGGTTCTGGATTTTACTCTAAAACTAATTCTGATTCTCTAAAACTGATTCTGGGAACAGAATCAGAATCAGAATTATTTGGGTTACCAAACATGATTCTCATTCTTTACTGTTCCAGGGAACAGAATCAGAGAATGAGAATGGTTACCATACGCAGCCTAATTCTAAATAAAAACTTTAGCAAAGGAAGTGAATGCGAGACTTTGGCTTATGGATTCCAGTCCTTTCGTCTAAAAAGGTTTAAAGAGCATTTTGGTAACAAATGTTTGATAATTATGTTGCTAAAAGTCCAACCAACCAAATACTAATTGATAGCCTATCTTGGAATTGACCCACAGACCGATCTGTTTCTCATAGCTTCTGCTAAAAAAATCAATGGCTGTTGGTCCAATTATTTGTCTTGGACCACACAGATGTAAGCGCGCTTTTGGCAGTAGATTCCCGTGCTATTTTTTTTTTCAGGAAATAATGATTTCTTGATGTTTTCTTAACTAGTTTAAGTTTTTTGTGCTCTCAAATTGAGAGAGGATGATCCATGTTATGATTTTTTATTTGGTCAAGTCATTTGACTTTTGATTTTTCTTTTCACTTTTGAAGTTCTCCTCAGCATAATTGGATCCTTAGAAAGCATGTCACAATGTTAGATGGACCCCTATGGGATTGGTTTAATAATTACTGAACGGTAGTGCAATGATTGGCACACTCCTTGCACCATTAAATTGTAAACAATTAGATGTTTAGTGAATTTACATGGATTTTGGTCCAAGTCTTATGTGGTCACAAGGTTACTGGGATGGTTCATACACGTGGCGATGAAGTGGACTCTTTCCCCATTAAAAGAACATCTAAGCAACCTTGACTTTTTAAATTTAATATTTGGATAAAATTTTTAATTTGGTCTTGAAAAATTGGAAAAGGATTTTCTTTGCTGGGAGAGAGAGTTTGGGGTTAGCAACGGCTGATGAGAGACTTCCAAATGGACAACATTCAAGGTCAATTGGTCAATCGTAAAGTTATAGCTCTTAGCAAAAATCAATCCTCCAGAAAATTGAAAGTCGGGTGGCTAAAATAGGGAAATTTGAAGGAATATTCTATTTTTGTACCCAATTTCTTCCTAACATAGTGAAACACGATGACGTGCTTTTGATTTTTTGAACCCCATTTTCTTTTATCATACTAATCTTTTTTGTAATCCACAGACCCTTTTAGTGTATCGTGGATTTATGTAGGATCAGGCTCGGGGGAAGAGTTAGAATGACGTGCATGATTTTCCATTCAAATGTACATGTGTGCAGAGCTGTTGATAACGTGTTCACTATTTGTACTTTTCCCGTTGCTCAAATTTTCTGTCGTTTCTTTTATTCCTTTTCCCTCTTTACCCCTATTTTGCTGTTAAATTAGAGAAAGTACTGCTGTTTAAATACGTAAAAGCCTCACTCACATTCTGATTTGGTTGGCTATTTACTTGAATATTCGAAAGGCATGTGTCTTTTTCACTTCCTTCAAAAAATTAGGAGGAGCGTCTTTATATATACATATACTATATATGTATGTATATGTATATGTAAAGGTATATATTGACACACACATTCACATTTAATTTTTGGAGATTTATTAGGTGTTTTGGAATTAGGGATTAAGCTCTTTGCTTTTCAAAGTAGAAATGACTGCCTGTCGCCACTATAGAGGAAAAAGAAGTGTGCATTGCGCACCTTTCACAAGTTATATACTAATTAATGAGACTAGAGCTCAAAAATCTTACTCACGCGTTTTGTCCAATCTCAAAGGCTTTGTATGGTGATATTTATAATGGGTCTCTAATGTATAAAGTGATAGTTTCTCTTTACAACTTGATGCGGAACTTTTACACACTCTAGGAATATTAATACTGAACTTATGTTTTAATTAGAAAATTGCCACAAAAAAAAAAAGTCCTAACCCTATTACAAATTGTGCCAATTTAGTTCAAAATTTTTTTTGCTAATTTAATTCTAAACATTTTTTATTTGTGCCAATTCAGTCCTGTTGAAGACAACTATCCCACTAAGAATTTTGATTCTGACAAAACTCGAAAGAAGTTTAGTTAATGCGAAGTGATATCTTCCTTGCAGAAATACAAGATGTTATGTGAAAAGAACTTTGAACATCCCCGCAACCAATGGCGTTCAGACTCAAGGAAGAGTCGTCACCCATAGTGCTATCTGAATGGTCAGAAGGAGGAACTAATGCTTGTGCCTCTAAAGGAATCAGAAGGAGGCTCTGCGTCTGAGTAATTCAGATGAAGTGTTTGACTGCCTCAAGTGGATTCAGATGATGAGGACAGCATTGCCTTGGAAGACCTCAAGAAGACTCATGTGAGACTGTCGACAATAGGATCTTTAAGAGCTCAAATTCACAGAGAAAAAGCCCGATATCAGATTCAGAAAAGACTTCACATGGCTTTGAAGGCTGTTCTGAACGATTCATGACCTTTAGCAGCTGGACATAAGAAGACACCCACGTTTAGACAAAAGCTAGGTCGATCTGATTTCTGAAAGTACAAAAAGAAGTGAAAGGATTCGATCTACAGAATGACTGTCCATCTTCATTAGGACAAAAAATCCTTGATTGAATATTATCTTTCTTTCCTTCCTCAGACAAAGATTCAACATCTCATGAAAAAATGGAGAAACTGAGGATTTAGTTGTATTATGGGCAACTGAATGAAAATGAACGTAACCAGAATCTTCTTCACAAGGGTACCTAGCAGCTCTTCCAACGTTTATCTCACTCAATCAAGTTGATTGAAGATTGACGAGTGATACTCTGTGGAGCACCTTGATCAACGGCTCAGTCTCAAGATGAAATGGGAGTATAAAAGCTGAGAGAGATGCTGAGTATTCGTTCGACTATATGAGACAAAAGACGAGCAAAACTATTATGAAATTTTTCTTTTAACTTCTCGTGCCGAAATACTCTGTGAAGTAAAGTTAGCAGAGAATAGTTATATCGTAACCTTTGCCGACATCATCATTAAGTGAAATCCAGCCAATCGGGCTGTCCATCGTGGGAGAGTGTGACAGTAGGCGTTACTATAGCCGAACCACTATAAATCTGTGTGCACATTTCTCCTTCTGAACTCCTCTTTATCATTGTGCATACTTGCATCTGTTATAGTTTCCAATATCAGTTTCTGGCTCAGTGCTCGCTTGCGCCTTATAACTCATAAACCAACAGAAGCACCTATTCCACCCCCCTATAGTGTGTCCGTTGCTAGCTACATCAAGTCCATTCGACCAATATTGATCAGAATTCGCTAAATGAATGCAAGCCGTGGCACATAGGGGATGGCCGATGCCTAACGTGGAAATGTTTATCGATAATGTTTGATTTTCGTTTCGAATTATTTATAGTTTATTTATTTATTTTCCTTTTCCCTTTTTCTTTCCCTAGACTAGAGCCGCTGAGGCATGGCAATCCTTGTTGCGGGGTTTGGCCTCACTAGATTTGTGCAAGGGGCTATGCGCCCTTGCCCTGGTAGCTATGGGTTGTCATCGGCCCTAAGTCTAGAGAAATAACAAAAAAAGAAAACATGAAAAAACTATTAAAATTTATCAATGTCAGTTCTGACAGTGCTACATGCACGATCGGTGTCCAAGTTAGGGATTTTCGGCTAAATTGACATAAATACAAAAGGTTTATTTATGACTAAATTGGAAAAAAAAAGTTAAAGAATTGAATTGACACATTTGCAATAGGTTTAAAAGTTTTTAGTAATTCTCCCCCGTTTATATAGTGTGGAAATTTAGGGCTTTGTTGTTCGTTTTTCTTTGGCGTTTTCCATGGGATATAGTTGCTGATTAAGGCTCTTTTGTTTTGAGAAATGAATGATTTGAAAAAAAAATCCTAAAAAGAATCATTTGTGTCACTTACAAAGTTGATTAAACGAAAAATATTTTCATTAACCATAAACAAATTTAGACATAAATGATTGTTACTAATGAATTATTTTGTTGACTAATGTATTTCAACCAATACAAACGTCATTTTTCAAGAAATGATATTCAAATTATTCATTTTTGTGAAATAATGCAAATAAATTAGAGAATTGAAAACAGTTAGACAAAAATTTTGCCATATATGATTCGTTATCCTCTACAGCTAATAATGCCACATCACCTTTTTTTTTTTCCCTTAGTCAACGAATATTGAGGTTGAGAGGGTACAAAGGTGGGTGATTTAATTATGAGTGCATAAATGATTTAAGACATTGTAATCTCAAATGGGATGAAAGTGGTTCGTCTAAGACTTCGACCTCGAACAAAGATTCAAGTGTGGGAATAATTCGATCGCTAAGTCTCATTTACGAAAGAAAAGTGATGTCCACGTGCCGAATCTCTTTAATATGCAAAATTGCAAGTTCTTTTCAACGGGCGAGAAAATATATGGGATAAACGTTAATTAAAAGAGGGAGGATGACACTCATTAGGAGGTCGTCCGGCTTCATTGCCAACATTTCACTGGCCATAGCCCACAGCTGCTTCATAGCATGAGAACGGAGCTGAATTTCAACCCAAAAGCAATTAGATAACTAAATTCTCATTTTTTCGACACGTCGTCCGAAAAAAAAAATCACAATACGGGGGAAAGTTAAAAAGAGCAATATTCTTTTTACTTTATTTTTGGGGTTAATACCATGAAAAAACTCCAAACCGGCACATTTGTAATAAGCTTACTCCGAACTAAATTTTTGACCTCAAAAAATCCTAAACGGTTACAACAAATCTACAATTCAAAAAATTGCCTACGTGAACAAGTGTATTCTATAAACAAGGGACTTAAGCTTCACAATAAGGGAGCCTCACATTACAAATTCGAAGAATACACCGCCACACGTTCAGAGGAGAGTTCGGCCAGAAGGGAGAAGAGGGAAAGAGAGAGAGGTTTGTCCAGGAAAAAAGGAGGAGCCAGGTTCTTCAACTCAGAAAAATCGTTCACACAAGCCAGAAAAGGTAGACATCAGCCACATTGAGGAAGCACCAAAGGAGGACCTTAACAAGACCAACACGTGCTAGAGAGAGAACGGAGCATGTTCTCTTCTCCATGATTGCAGCTGCGCACGGGACATCGATCCCATCGTCCTCCGCTCCATAGTCCCTCCCGACAAACATCCAGAGAGCCCCTTGTAGTTTTCCCGATGATCCCAGCGGCACTCTTAACGATATTGGCGAGTCTCCTGCTGGTCCCTGCCATCTTCGAACGGCAAACATTTACTCTTGAGAAGAACATGTTCACTTTAGTTGCTCAAAGATTCCAGGAGAAGCGTTTGAGGTTTGAAGTCAAAATTCAACGTGAGGAAGAGTTTCCATCAACAGTTGGACGTGTCAACGCTTCTTTATCTTTGTCCGAATTGGTCTACAATTCTGTTGGTCCACAAGCCGGACTTCAAAGTATAATATGATGGGATTTATCCTAAATAGAATATCAATGCAAAATGACTACAGGACTAAATGAAAAAGATTGTGACATGACACAATAGCGCGAGATCCTAGTTCCTCAGAATAGGGCTGTGTCCTGCAAGGGATTCCAAGGACTTGTATTGTGTTCATTTTCCATAGTTACAATGATTTCTCATACAAGTACAATATATATGACTTAAAAATGATCATGAAGCCTAAAAGCCCTAGTCGATCTGAAAGGCCTTTGATCTCAGACAAAAAACGGGCCTACTTTAACACAAACCTAAACTAGATTTTAATCGGGCAGCGGGACCCTCGTGTCGGGAGCTACTACCGTGGAAACGCGCGACCGATGCATTCCGTGCGCAAGGGTGCCCTGTGTCGATGTGGTGGTTTCATACTTTGATTTCCCTAAACTCACATGGAATGCCCGATAATAAGAACAAGGATCCCCAGAGTATTCACCAACTCCAACATAATAGGATTTAACTTGGTTGACTTCCTTACAGCATGAATGGATAGTCCTCCTACTTTAGATGATTTTGTTCATTTATTTTTATTTAGTTGTGACTATTATTTCATAAGCAGATAAAGAACATCATGACCATATCATAAATAGATTTTTTTTTTTTGTCAATTATTTCATTAGGTTTAGCATTCCATAACGGAGAAGTCGTATCGTCACGCCATTGTTGCCCTTGTCGTCATTGTTGCCATGTCATTGCTCTTGCCACGTCACCATGATTGCTACGTCATTGCCTTGTCATTAAACGCATTCCATGATAATTGCCATGTTATGTAGAATTGCATGTTTTTTGTTAATTTAACTAGAATTTGCGTGTTATGATAGAATAAGCTAATTTTGCTCATCATTATACGTAGGTAATGCATTCTCTGCATTCTCTTATGCCATTTCATGTAGCTTAGTTTTCATTAAACAAGAGGAAACCCCAAAAATTAGTCAACATTAGCTTTGCTTGAATTTCATTCTTTCTTGCAATTTATTTGTCATTTCGATCATTGGTTGTTACTGGATTGTGCATGAACACCTTTTGCATGTTAGTTTTTAAATGAATTCAAGCTGCCTGTAAAACTTTTTTGAAAGTAAGACAAAATTTACCGAAAGGGCATTAAAGAAATCAAGTGTATTGAGTCTGCAAACTCATAATCTTTAGTTTCATAGAAGGAAGGTAATTCTCATCACATTGCATTTGGATTTTTAATCAACCAACAAACCCGATTAGTGGGGACTTCCAATAAAATACTTTGCGTGTTACAAACTTAAAGAAGTGGGAATTAATATGAGCTTGGAGAGCCCGGGCTAAGTTTAGACTTAGTAATCCATTAGCCAAAACCCTAGGTGGCTCAATGGAGGTTAGCTTGCAACGGCCCTCCATCAGCATATGGCATGTCTAGGAGCAAACACCACCCCCCCCCCCCCCAAAAAAAAAAAAACACACACACACACACAAATGTAGCTCCCTCTAATATTGTGACATGCTTTCTAAGGATCTACTTCTGCTAACCAGAACTTCAGAAGTGACAAAAAAATTCATAACCTCACCAAATTAAAACTCATAACATGGATCATTCGCTCACTATTTGAGAGTGCAAAAAATTTTAACCTAGTTCAGGAAATATCAAGAAAATCATTTTTTCTGAGAAAAAAAAAACTAGCACGAGAATCCATGCCAAAAGTGCGCTTAAATCTTGGCTACGTTGTCCAAGACAAATAATTAAACGAACAACCATTGATCCTCTAGGGGGAAATATGAGAAACACTTTATCACTTGGTCAATCCCAAGATAGGTTATCATTCGTATTTGGTTGGACTTTTAGTGAATATCATTATTAAACATTTGTTACCAATATGCTCTTAACCCTTTTTGATGAACGGACTTGAATCCATAATCCAAAGTCTCACGTTCATTCCCTTTGCAAAAGTTTTTATTTAGAATCACTTATCTAGGTAGCACATTATTATCCATAGAAAATTGATGACTATTTTGATGCTATACTTATGAAATTGTGAGTTATTTTAGTTTTTATAAATTATGATTTCCTTTTTCCCATCACTTTCTTAAAAAGAATAAAATACCTGAGTGGTATTAGCTTACTGCCCGCGCATTACACAGGTGGCGGGACTATAAAATCCACAGTGTGATATACATAAAAATATAAAACATCAAATATGTTTGGCATTCAAAACAAATGCACAGGAGAAAGTGAGAGTTTTAAAGATAATAAACCAAACATAGCGACATGAATTTACCAGTTTTTCCTTTCCTCTCAAAGGACAAAATTTTGCAGGGATGTCCATACTTTTAACTGGGCCATGCCTCACTCCCTTGCTATTCCTCATACTGATGATCCATGCCTAGGTCCAGAGAAGTTGAAGAATCATATGCTTTGATGATGATTTGCATTGAATGGAAGGTAAGTTGTAGAATTACAATAAATTACCAATATCGGGAGGTGTACTGTTTAACAATAATAAAATCATCTAAAAAAATAAAAATATTTCGACATATTCAAACGAAAATTAATGTTGTACTCAGTTAGGAAAAAGCTTTTTAGTGCACTTGGAAGTCTAATCCAATCAAATCTCAAATGTCTAGTTCTATCAAATCTAGGAAAACTTATGGTTTTTGCACAATCCACCCAACCACGATGAATAGGAATGGCATTTGCTTAGCATGAATACTTGAAGAGACTGACTGCACCTATTGAGCTAGATACACAGATTCCTAGCCATATATTTCTAGATTTGAAAGTTGTTTGAGGCAATTAATTGCCAAAAAATGATGAATAAGGTGAATTTTTCTTTATCACGTATCGTATTTTGCTTCATCAAAATTTAAGAAGTCATAAATTTGTTATATAGTAAAAAGAAAACAACCAACCTTTAAGAGATCCAACAACCTTCCAGATATTACATACTATACCAATTCTCAATTACGGACACTATTGAAGAGAACGCATGAGAACAGAAGCATTCCATCTTTCACAATTATCAGAAAGTTTTAAATGTAGCCACAGACTAGAACCATTCCAACTTTGAGGTGAGGTGTAAACGACTGAAGACACACCGAGTCAACAGATTTGACGAAGACAAAGGATTAACTAGCAAACAACTCATCATCTACATAGCTCAAGGTATACATATCTAAAGAGTCGCACTGTAGCAAGGTACGCTAGAGAAAATGACATATTCGCTTAAGGACTGCATCATCTAGTTGAAACACATGATGTAAGTCGACATCCAGCAGTTCATCCTGGAATGGTAGCGATAGACTACTACCACATATCCCAAGAAATTGAAAGCAAAGTCTCCTACAAGAGCCACAAGTCATTGCAAGGCATCAACAATAACACCCGGGAAGATGAAAGCCCAAGTTGATCAGAGGACCATAGAATATCTCTGGTCTTCCCAGCTCAATAAACAGTAATCATGTGACCATTATACCCATTCCAGAGCCTTCAATACCATTCTTGGAGTTCTAGAGAGACCCGTACCAAGATTGATATTGGGGATCCTGCTTAAATTCTACACTGATATTATTCAAGAAATATATGGCGGTGCAATAGATAAAAGGGGGGGAGGATAACATTGGCATTATTTAGCAACGATTAAAAAGAGATACCTAATAGTAAGCGGAGATGTAATAAAAGATTATGTGCTCATTGCAAGTTGAAGAGCACTTATTGCCCCAAAATTCTTTCTGCTTCAAATTGAGCATGTTCATGAAGAGTCTGGTGCCCAAATAATGATAAAAAAAATTATGCTTTTTGCCATTATTTTCATAAACTATCCCCACATTTACCATCATGGGGCAAGTAGATATTTCACCCTTGATTGGATCACATCATTTAAAATAGAGATTCCATTTAAACAAAGAAATAGAGTAAACCTAAAGCAGAATAAATATTACGCTAAAATAGATAGCAAGTAGATCGATTCAAATGTCAATAAATAGCAATAGTCCTATTCTCTCTATCCATCCAAGTAGTGAACACATACACGCATGGCATGGTCAGTATCACGAATAATTCCATCCATATAGAAAAACATTAATTAGATTAAATGATGACCATACAAATAACTTTGAAGTTCTAATACCAAGTACCATTGCTAGTTAAGCATGTAAAAACAAATTTGAAAGAACGAAAAAAACCAACTTCCACCAGAATGAGACGTCAGAGTTATAGAAACAATTTTCAATGTCCATGCATTAAGGTGAAACCTTACTAGTGTCCCCTCACGTTGTCGCTTCGTTGTTCCTTTTACGTTTCTATCTCTCTCGTCACGGACGTCAACATGACTAATGAACCAAAAAATTGCCACATCTCCTCTAGAGTCCACTCCCATGTCTTTGGCATTATCACGTCAACAAAGATATGTGAAAATCGCGATCACTATGGATAAGAAGATGGCTTCATCGAGTGATAACCTCATATAGCATTAAGAATATTACTGACAAAAATGAACTCAGCAATTGGTTCATGGCAACACGATTGCGTTTCCTGTGCCATGCTATCTCAATGGGAAGATCTCCTAGTTATACACTGATGATATCAACCCCATCCCGATAGAAGTAAATTGTCATGTAGAAAACACCAACGAGGTACACATGGCCACCACCCACTTGGGCTTCGTGTTGCTTTGATTACTACTAGTGAAGCACATTTTGAGGTAGGCGAGCGAAACGATGATCCCATCATGCTGCTTAGTAGCGCAATCACTACCACCCATCCTTATCAAGGAGGAAGTTGGGGACGAGGATGAGCACTACCTTTACAAAGTGAAATTTCATGTCAAGAGGAACTTTTCGTTGGAGGAGGTGACCGTGACCTTCTCAAAATTATGAGAGTTGTAAAGAAGGATAGTGCCAAAGCCACAAGCCCATTGGAGTAAAGTGGACCCAGTAGCGCAAATGAGCATATCACAAATGGGCATGGTTAGGTGTAGGAGATCCCACCATAGGCCCTCTCTGGTGCTTTGTACATTGACTTGGACAATGTCGTGGTTATACTACATAAGGATGCGAACACCCTTCTTGATGTTGGTGTCCTCGCCAACATCAGGTGGCTGTTGGCATCCTTGTGGTGTGCAATCACAACATTGTCCAAGTCATATGTCGAGCACTGTGTAGAGCATGTAATGGGATCTCCTCCACTTGACCCACCCGTTCACCACATGCTCATTTGCGGTAGTGGCATCCAGTTATTCCAACAGGCGTGTGGCTTTGATACTATTCTCCTTGACATCCCTCTTAGTTTTGAGAAGGTTAGTGTCACCTCCTTCAACGGAAAGCTCTTCTTGTGCATGAAATTCTACATTGTAAAGGCAGTGCTCATTCTCATCCCCAACTTCCTCCTTGATAAGGTTCAGTGGCAGCAGTTGCTACTAAGCCGCATCGATGGGATGATCATCTCGCTCGCCTCCCTCGAAATGTGCCTCATTAACTTTGACTAGAGTGACACAAAGCCCAAGTGGGAGGTGGCCATGTGTATATCCTAGTTGTATTTTGAAATGAGATTTACTCCCACAAGGATAGGCCCAATCTCATTTATGTATAGCTCGGAGATATTCCTTAAGATTTGCGTGTGCAGTGAAACGCAATTGGCATTGTCATAAACCAACTTTTGTTTGCATTTTGTAAGCAATTTTCCTATCACTATACGAGGCGATCACCCTCAACGAGGCTGCCTTCTTGTCCGTAGCAATCACGATTTTCGTGTACTTGTTCGTCTATGTGATAATGCCGAAGACATGGGAGCAAACTCTAGAGGTGGCAAGTTTTTGAATCATTATTCATGCGGAGGTTGTGGTGGGGAGATAGAAATGCAAAGAACTAGCGAAGTGACAATGCGTGGGGATAGTAGGGAGGCTTCACCTTAATGCATGTACATGGAATATTGTGTCTAGGATTCTGACGTCCAATCTGGTGGAAGTTAGTTTTTGTTCTTTCAAATTTGTTTTTACATGCTCAACTAGCATTGGTGTATTAAAGCATAAGCAAGCTAAAAGGAAAAAGAACATCAATGTATTAAAAATTGAAATGTAAATGCGCAAACAACTATGCGAATTCTAATCTAGGAAATTTTTTATGCTAAGCCTAAAATGTCATTAAAATTCCTAAACTGTGCGAATTCTAATCTAGGAAAATCTAGAATTAATAGAAACTAAAATTAACACTAAAAATCTAGTAAAACTAATCCAAATCTAATTTCTACATTTTCTAGAATTTTTTCTATTTTTTATTTTTTATTTTTTTATTATTAGAAAATGATTTCGATCAAGCCAAGAGGCCAGACCCACCCTGCAGGGATCTGACCCGGACCTAAGGGTCCAAGTCTAAAGCCCAAATTGTCCCTAAGAGACAGTCCGAAAATGGACTATTCAGGCCCTAATTCTCTCAGCCCATTAAACTCTCTAACCAGCCTAAGCCAAATCTTAAGTCTGGCCCGACCCAATTCTTAGCTCATCTTTTATTTCACTTTTTTATATTTTCCCCTTTCTTTTTTTCTTTGCATTTTCTAGTTGTCTATTTTTTTTAAAAAAAATTCTTTCTATTTTTTATTTTTATTTTTTTGGTCGTCTTCTTCATCCTGAGTCCTCTCTTCTTGAAACCTCACAATAGCTCACCATCAAGGTTATCGGCCACCATTTCATCCTCTTCACCTGCCAGCAATGTCCATTGATCCTCAATGCCGATCTCACTTTATCGTCAGGTGGTCCAACCATTATTGGACTACCGTTGGAACCAAAATGAACCTGGTTACTTTTTTCTATTGCCACCGACAACCCCCAAATGAACCTCCGATTACCATTATTTTATTCTCCAGCCAGCACATTCCCAACTCAAATCAGATTCTAACTCTACACATATAGATAGTATATGAACAAGGAATAGAGAACTAACACAAACAGCCTTAAACTTTGGGCTACCGTTAGTTTAAACTCAAATATTCCTCCACCACCAGTGTCAGAACCAAAAATCACGTTACGAAACCAATATCACGTTACAAAACCAAAGAAGAGTCACTCAATAGATTCGATTAAAAATCAATGAAGTAATTGATCAATCTTAGATCTAAACATCGTCAAACGGCCAATTACGCAAAGATCAGATTCATTGTTCTCCTAGACAAAATCATGAAACATGTACTATGCTCTTAGAACATAAGCCCTCACATTCAGATTCAGTTTCAGTGAAATTCTAGCCTAAACTTGACATAGAAATCTCTAAATCAACATCATTCATCACAAATCAGCCTCGGAATCGCAAGGTTTGTTTAACATTTCATCGAATGCATCCAAGACTATCTACGAGCATGAGAAGAAGAAATTTACCCGGTTCGGCGCTGAGGAAATGTCACGGGGAATCGACAACGCCCGGGATGAAAGCGTCGGACTACCTCAGCGAGCGATCTCCTTTCTATTTTTTCTCTCTTTTTCTCCTTTTCTCTTTCGCTTCTCTCCCTCTCTGTGAATTTGTCTCTCTTTTTTCCAGCGAATGAAATCTTTCAGAACCTCCGACTGATCTGATCTCCCTCTTTCTCTTTCTGTTTCATCCCCTGATCTTTATCTCCTCAAAACCGATTCTGTTAGGAACCTTCTGGAGATATGGCCAGTTATTTTCTTCCGTTCCCCGGCGATAACGCTTGCGTTTGATCAATCGAGCAGGAGGAACTTCGCTTCCTTCGCTCGGGCCGGGCTTAGAGAAAAATGGATCAGAAGATCAAAAGCTTGGCCGGGCTAGACGCATTTATTTTCTTGTCTCTCTCTCTCTCTCTATTTTTTTTTATTCTAGTGGCAAAAAGAGGTGTCAACATTGACTTTCATCGTATGTTGCAACAGGATGATGTACAGGATGATGTAGCTCCGAAGCAAATATATTTGCCGATTTGATCACTGTCTTTCAGCGAATCTGTCACCATGTTGGAAAGAGGTATTTTTTTTCCTTAACCACTGCCTAGATAATATGGGATATCCTTGTCAATGTGCCACTATCGAGTTATTACCATTTTGATTTTGACTATCAAAAGCTTGTAACTGTAAATCAATTATTTTTTAATCAATTGCATTATCCGATGTAAATCGAATGATGCGTTCGTTATTAGGAGAATGGAGTCACGGATGGACGACCACATTTATAATTCATTAATATTCAGGGTTTATGACAGTTAATACATGACTTTCTTGATGCATTGGCTGCTGTCGGAAACTAGAGGGACCGATGAAGATATCAAGAGAATTATTAAAGAAATATCATCATAGGATAACAGGAATGGTGATCGGGATGTCGGTGAAAATAAGTGAACCTGATCTTTATGGGAAGATAAACACTGGGGCGGGAGTCAAGATTTGATTTGGTTGAGATTTGTGATGAAAGGTAGAACTAAAAATAGGGCAGTGGGATAATAACAATGTAACACCATTGTAAATTTGAAAGAAAACAAACAAGTGGATTCATTTGCGCGACTGTTAAGGTATAAACCGCAGCTCTTCTCGTTGTTTAACATATGTTAAGTTCCAATCAGAGAATTACGGTCGTTTGGTGATAAATTCTCATCGCTAATCGTCATTGCGTTTAAGAACCGATCGAGATTTCTGGCTCCCAAGTATGATTTTTTCTACTTGCCATGTTCTGTTGGATACAGCTGCGTGGTGTGAGGTGGCGATTGCTTGGGTGGGAGTTCCTTCTTAAGCTCTAAACAATTAGATTTCATGTAGATGGGTGCAACTTTACAAGTGTGCTTGATTTTTCATGATTACTCTTCTAAAACGAACTTTTTGGGGATATTCTCATTGTCCTACCATGCCAACTGATGTCAAGTTGGCTGTAAATCGTTGTCTTTTTAAATGAGTCTCGATATGTCGAATTCCAGGGTGTGTATATTTAAGATTTGATTAAGCTCTCTGATCATTTGCTATGCTATATTATAACTTTGATTCCCCTTGTTTTCTTTTCTTGCATTGATCAAAGCATTTTACGGCTAAAGGTCGTTCTTTGTATTGGCTCTGCATTACACGTGATTTATATTGTATGATTTCTATGCGTGATTTATTTAACTAAGTTTTTTATACATTGGATCATATTGATAAATCTTGAAGCCTTATGAAATTTCTTTTACTAAATCAAGGGTCTTGGATTGAACCATCAATTACATGATCCTTCACAACTGGAAACATGGCTTCAGGCTATTATTCGGAGGAACTTTGCTACATAATCATTTTTAAGTGACCGTGAGAATAAGAGCATGTTGTAGGCTAAAAATTCTTGAAGGAGAGTGTACGTCACAATAATTATTAATTATTTAATTTTGGGCTCACAACATGCAATTCAATCTCTAAGTAGATAACAAACTGTTACATAAACTTATTCCTATTCGAAACTACCGGATGAGTTATATTGCATGCCCTGACTACATTAGGGTTATAGATTATAATCACAGAAAAGCCAAAGTCCTTGTGCCATGCGATAGACGAGTTTACTTTGTACTTCTTATAAGTGTTCTTGCCATTTTACATTTATTCTTGGGTCAGGTTATGAGACAGCTTGGCTCGCTGAAATTTGGTTGGGTTGTATACGTTTCTAGCTTGTTAAATCGTAATGACATGAGAGTTCCAAAAGTAGGCAAAAGAATAATGAGATCATTCAAGTGAGAGGCCGTTCACGACGAAAAAGTAGAATGAACCGATGCCTAATGTAACTATGATGTTTGCAAAGAATGAAAAACTGCTTCAAACATATCAATACAAAAAAAAAAGTGTCAACGTTTTATGTCATTTCATGCTTGCAATAATTAGCACCAAACATGCAAGTTATCAGTAGAAACCCAGTCACTTAACTGAAGTTTCGCCCTTACAACAGACATCCTCGTAGAAAAGTTAATCATCTTAATCAATCATCACACAGAAGAATATTCGAAGGGACAATCAGCGAGGAAGAAAAGACAATTACTTTAAAATGTGTACTTAAATTTATAAACTCACCATTCCTTCTTAAATAGCTAAAAAACGGTATTATCTTTTTAAAGTCATTTACCAGGACATCAAGATATATGATTTTGTCTTTTTTATCGTGAAGATGTGGATTTATACCAGAAAGATCTACATGGAAGCTATCTTCTTAATACAACAGTCGATGAAGAAGATATTGAGAAAAGAATAAGGACTATATATAGTGTTTATTGACCTCAAGAAGGCGTATGATAGGGTTCCAAGAAAGTTTTGTGGTGGATTTGGAAGAAAAAAGTACTCTTAAAGTGTGTAGAAGCAATCAGGATATGTATGATGATGTTACTACATGTGTGAAGGCATGTAATAGCACATGAAGTTATTTTTCAATCATAGTTGGTTACATCAAGTTTGGCTTTGAGTCTTTATTTTTTGCACTAATTATGGATGAGCTAATAAAAAATATCCAAAATGAGGTGCCGTAGTATATGCTCTTCGGCAGATGATATTATACTTATTGATGAGACCAAGGCTGAGGTTATACTAAATTAGAATTACGGAGAAACACGCTAGAATCCAAAGGTTTACGTTTATCGGAGTAAGACGAAATACATGAATGTGAGTTTGCAACGATAACAGGAGGTGATCAAGAATCTGTGGATATGCTTGGACAGAAGATACCTAAGAAAGATGCTTTTAGATATTTGGGATCAATTTTAAAAGAGGAAAGAAATTGATGAGGATGTTAGCCATAAAATCAAAACAGATTAGATGAAATGACGTAGTGCATCAGGGTTTTTGTATGATTGCATAATCCCTCTTAGGTTAAAGGAAAAATTTTATAGAACGGCAATAAGATTGCAATACTCTCCGGAGCTGAATGTTGGCCAATACATAAGAAACATGAGCATAAAATGGGGATAGCGGAAATGAGGATGTTAAAGTGAATGTGCGGTCATACAAGGATGGATAAGATAAGAAATGACGATATTCGACGAAAAGTTGGAATAGTACCAGTGACAGAGAAGATGAAAGGACAGAGAAGATGAGAAAACATAGATTGAGATGGTTTGGATATATTCTCTATAGACCCCTAGATGCTCCAGTAAGAATAGAAGTATGTTATCGAGAAATGATATGAATAAAGGAAGAGGTCGGCCGAAACTTACTTGGGAGAAAGTAGTAACACAAGATTTAATGGAATGAAAAATAGATTGGCGTACAATCTGTTTTAAGACGGAGTGGAGGAAAGTTATTCGCATTGTAGATGGGGAGATTTCTTTTGTTTCAGAGTACTCTGTTTAGTCCTTATTTTTTTATATTTATTTATTTTATTTTTGTGCTATCCATGTCTTTGCTTTTATTTTGGTATATTTATACTTTTTACTTCGGGTTCATCGACCGCCGACCTCACTGGTTTGGGATAAAGGTGATGTTGATGTTAAGATGTGGATTTATAAATGTCAGCATCGTGATAAGATGCCACAAGCTAAACAATATCATAGAGTTTTTCACAACCACAAATGATTAAAATGCCAAATACAAAGATCCTCATGCCCCACTTGAAAAACAAAGAAAGGTATGGACAATGTGAAAGTCACTCATGTACACAACTCTAGTGAATATAACGCTTTAGAAATGCTGAGAAAGATCCTCATTTTCCAGAAGAAAGGCATATGTACTTAATTCTAGCTTTCTTTGATAATTCATGACACTTCTCTTCAATTCTCATATTTTTCATGTTTCAGATTGATTGAAATGCTGAAACAATAAAGTTAGTAATTAATAGCTGAACCACCGTTTTCCAGGGACTCTTCATTAAAAGCCACAGCAGCAAAGACATAAGAGAATACCAATTGACAATTTCATAAGTCAGAGTTTCATGGAAAGCGTATATCGAAGGGAAGAGGCGTGGCTTCACCTTCCAAAAACAACAGTGTCTTCGCTTGATTTCTGAAGACAATCATCTCACTCTTTCAGTTGGACAATCACAACTTATGAAAAAAAAATAAACAGAAGAAAAGAGCAATTCAATCGATTCCATCAAACGATTTTGAAAAAGAAAACATTAATATTCGCAAACCTACAAACGTCATATTAGTATAATGGGCAAATACATTACTTCTCTAAGTAGCTCTTAGTAGACATCCCTCTACTAATCCGTACAGAATAGAAACCTTAATCACACATATGGATGGGTCAGAATGAAGTCACCAAACCAAATGCAAATCTCACATGACATGTGTGATTCAAGTACGGTTTTAGCACTTCAACCAACCTAGGCAAAAAAAAAAAAAACTACAGGTTTTAATCCTCAGCAAAAATGAATTTGCCCATTTTAGAGTAATAAGACAACTCTATGGCCTGCTTGAAAATTCTCAGAAGCTTGCTCTCGACACTTCCGGCTGATTTCAATAGCTTTTAGATTCGCAATACAATCCACAAATTTTTGATTTGAGAATTGTTTTCCCAAGTCAGCTCATGCATAGGATTCAGGAAATGTAGTCCAATGTAGAAAATGGGTGAAACTAGTTGAATTTGGTCATTTCTCTTCCTTTCTTTGATTTTTTGGAAATTTTTCTAATTTTTTCAAAATTTTTAGAATTATGAATTTTTCCTTTTTTTTATGATTTTTAGGTTTTCTGATTTTTTTTATGATTTTTTAATGATTTTGGAATTTTTATAACTTATAAAAAAATTTCAGGACCGAGTTGAACTCGGCCGCACCTATCGAGTGCCAACCCGAACCACATAGTTCCAGTCGGCCTAAGACCAAACGACGTAGTTTGTTGAATTGGGATTTTGAATTTTTGAATTTTTTCCTACATTTTAATGGATTTAATATGATGATGACACTTGTCCCTCTTACAACGTCCGATCAAAAAAACATTTTTTTTTTGGGAAAGATCAAAAAACATTTTTTATTTTTGAAAAATCAATATTTATATTGAAAAATTATTTTTTTTTTTGAAAATTCCAGATCTCGTCACATGCCCATGTATACCGTCGGATCTAGGTTTTATTTTTATATTTGAAATTTGGTTTTTATTTCGGGAAAAAATTTTAATTTTCAAATCGCGGCACATGGCAAGGCCATAGCCGTTGGACCAAATTTTTTTTATTATTTTTAATTTTTTGTATTTATTAATCGCTCACGTACTCGGACTCCACTTGTGCACCAAGTGAGATGCCAAATGGGGGGGGGGTTGGCATTGGGGGACTATCAATTGACCATTGACACCGTCAAGCAGTCGTCGGAAGGATTATCGGGGCATCGAATTTCGGCAAAATGGGTGGTGAACCTCCGCCGGAAGACAAAACCCCAGACAATAACTCGGGATTTTCTCGCTAGATTCAAGAATCTAAGCCTTAGAAAAAAAACACATCCTAAATCAGGTCACACACAAACCAATCGCCGACCTGGACCCTCTCCAGATTCCGCGAGCTGAGATTAACTTGTGACTTGCTAGTTCAACTTCGATTTAACCATACGAAAAGCATCAATGAAGGCGCAGGAACTAACCGAGCAGTTTTGGACTGCGAAGGCCGCCTGTCCATTGAAGGCCGCAAATCACAGGCTCCGCCAGACTCAATGATGTCTCGGTCCATGTGGTTTTCGACCAAACGATGCGCGAATAGGAAGGTCGAGGTTTGGTCAATGTTCTAGATTCAATCGAAGCATGAATTGCAAAGATAGAGTGATCGGACCCGTGACCAAATCAAACGTGACAGAAACAGAGTCCGAAGGACGGTTTTGTCGAGGCTTGTGGCGTGCATATTGAAAACTATTACTGAACTGATTTCGTCGAAGATCCGCGAGCGATATCAAGCAAACCGCCTTGAATGCGCAATGCATCATGGAGGGATAATCAAGAACTATCATTTTTGGTGGCAGGGTCGTTCGATCGTGGACTTGGGCATAGGTCTTCTAACTGAATGGAATCCTCATCCAAAAAAAAAAAAATTTCCCCCAACCAACTTCCTGCCTGATTCTGTTATAGGTCTTCCAGCGGTCATGAATCTCCTCCACGCGCCGGTGCCGACTGGATCACGTCGGACGGAGGTGGGCCGAAGACCCTCTTTCGATCGTGACTTGGGTATTGCAAATTGGGCTCTCAATTTCGAGCTCTTTCTTCTTCCCCCCCGGTCTTTGCGTGCGCGAATGAACCAAATCTGGTTCTGCTCGGGTGTCACTGTTCATCCGGTTCAATTGGTCGGGTTTAACCCAACCGATTGATCTAGTTTCTAAAGGGCGCGCATGACAACATTCCTTCCCTGCCTTACTTTTCTGGCCAAAAATAGATTTTCCATTTAATGTTCCCTGGACGGTTTCTGCCCAAGGATGCATGTTTGAACAATGATACAAATTTATGCTCATAGAATAGAAATTTCGTTTAAATAACAGTACAATTTTCCTATTTCCTGGAACAAAATTCATTTGACATTTCTCATTTTTTTGGAAAATTTCAAATTTTTCCAGACAATTTGCCTATAGGGAAAAAAAAAAAAAAATCGTCATTTTGAAAGAAAGGAGAGGAAAAATCATCAAAAATAAGATTGGTCATTAATTGGACCCATTCCTATTTTTTGAGATTTTTTTTAAATTTTTTGGAAAGTTTTGGGATGTTGTTTTGCCTAAAATT